>JASANF010004608.1:0-22637 GCA_030248245.1 Trissonchulus sp. WLG1_4 | reverse complement strand
ACGGGAGCAAAATTTAAGGGGGGGGTGCCCCGTCAAAAATTTTAAGGGGGGTGCCCATGCCTAGGTGCCAGACATATTGGCTTCATTGTAGATTCAGTTTAGTATGTTGAAAGCTGATTGCTGTGAAATAAGTTTCTGTTTGCGCTTTGCTGTCCGTATATTGACAATATATACATACACTACCACATTACTCGGCAATTGACGATTTGCCTGCAGTTTACTGTAGCGAGAAAAGCATATATACGAGCAAAGTTACACACTGAAGACAACATGTACGTCACGCGGTACATATCTTCTAGGTATATCGTCTTATACAAAACATTCAAAATAAATTGCTTTTCTGGCTATATTTTTTTCCTCTGTTTTCTAAATCGAACATCGATTCATAGTCCCGATCAAAATTCTTTTCAGCGTCACTCATTCCCGCCCTGGGATTGTAAATTTGTTGTTTCGCATCAGAAAGAAGTCCATTTTTTTGCGCCATTTTACTGCCATACGAAGGGCATTAAACTTTTCAATATCAGGATTTCCATTAATACGTATTCGGAGTAACGCATCCATAGTTTTGCTTCCCAGGCGATTTCGACGATCGTACTTTATGTGCTTCATTACTGAAAAACCCCTTTCCGCATCCGCAGAACCCATAGGAAGAACCAGTGTTGTGCGGACCAGTGTCTTAATGCAATCACCCCATCCCATATTTCTTTGTAGATAAAGTGGCCAAAACTCAACTACATCTAGTTTAATCTGACATTCAAAGTCGTCAGATTCAACAATTTTTGGTAAAATTGATTCCCATTCTTCCAGGCAAGCATTTACATCCAAACCAAATGTGCGAGCTAAACTTGAAATTGAAGCGTAACCGTATTGTAAAGCTTCAGCTGCCGTTCGCGGTAAATTTTGTGGTAGAAGAATATCAAAATCGGCCATCGAAGATCGCGGAAAATATTTATTTATTTCTTCTACTAATTTATCAGACATCGTTGCACGAATAGAACGTAAATCAGAAGTTGGTAAATCAATGTCAAGACGAAAATCTTCATATTCAACAAAATCACTTGAAATTAATTCTTCAAGTGTACATCCTTCGTGAGCAGTTTCTCTATCCGCTCCACATTTTAACTGGGACAAAAATCCACTTAAAAACCGGCCGTTGTTTGTTTTTGCTTGTTCGAAAACAGTTATGTAGCTTTGCTTTTGTCGTTCTTTACCGATTAGAGTTCCTGACTGACCTTGCAGCGCCCTTGAATACGATTGCAAGGAATTCAATAAATCTAAGGAAAAATGTAACAGATAAAGAAATTTGCGGCCCTTCAATTTTTTTAGCAATCCTTTTGCAGTGGCAATAACATCCGGTTTAGAATCCGGGTCAGCAATTAAGTGGTGCATGTCTGTCGTTAAAGTTTGCCAGGATCGCTGCACATTAAGTACGGCTTGATATTCTGATGCCATCCACCGTACTTTAAAAATGTAGTTAAATTCATAAAACGTGTTTTCTAGAGTGTCCGCCGTACTCATAATATGCCTCTTACGTTTGTAGCTTCTTGAGTTGTAGAAACTGTATATGCTATTCACAAAGCTTTCCAAAGAGTTGAAATATGCAATGTCTTTCCAGGCGCGACCTGTGGCTAACTGTAATCTATGCGCCATGCAGTGTATACCGAAAATGGGCTTATCAAAACGTTCACGTAATTTTTGTATTAAACCTCCTCTATGTCCGATCATGACACTTGCACCATCTGATGCAAACCCAACTAGACTTTGGGCTAAACTGTCAAACAATTTATAAGGAATTTCATTTGAAAACGTATCAATAAGTAGTTTTAGATATCCATCTGCGCTTTCATCTATACCAGCTTCTATTAGTCTGTAAAAGTAAACAACTGGACGCTCATTTTCCAAGGCTCGAAAATATGTAATTAAGTAATGTGTGCCTTTAAAGTCTGTGGACCCATCGAGAATAAGCGTAATCGGTCCGATTGTTGATTTTGTTAAATGATTCATTAGATCTGAGTGCATGATTTCACTGATCATCATTGTCATTCTTGTTGCAGACGTTCGATCAGCATGGTGTATTCCCATTTCTGCCCCATTTGACTTCAAGAGGCTTATAATTTTTGGGTGATCACTAAACGGTATATTTGACATGGCCTCAGCATAAATACTACGAAACATGTTTGCCGTTGCCTTGTACAATCCTTCGTTGATTTCTTTTTCTAGGTTTTGCTCAATATTGGAAGCTGTCGTTGCAATATTTTTGCTACTTCGTTTTTTCAATAAGTCTTCTATGGCAACATGGCCCGATGTTTTTGGATGATTGTTGATTTCATCTCTGTTGTCGTTTTTAGTTTTTTTCAGTAAACCTTCCTGTCTAGAAAATGCCGTTTTGTATCTAGCTGAGAGTTTGAATTGATCGTAGTATTTATAGCATAGTTTGCATCTATATCTTGACTTATTAGGTTCTTCATTATCGGGTAAATATTCGAACCAAACTTGTCGCCTTTCATTTGCTCCTTTAAACCAGGAACTGCTCATTAAATTGCTTTGATGTCTGTCCATAAATTGAAGCCAGGATTGACTAAACTGTCGTTTGTCTTCCCATTCAGGCACAGAATCAGTAATCAACTGTTGTACTTTGGCAGGCACTGCAATGCCTTCTTCTTCAACGGAGGTAATCAAGTGCCTTTTGCGAGACTCTTCCGCAGAAACCGCTAAGCCTTCTCTCGAAGTAGAAGTTGGACATTCGCTAACGCTCTCTAAGTCGGCAGCTTGCTCAATTCTATCAAGAACATCTCCAGAATGTAATTGCCAATATTGTTCTTCGACGGCTGAAGACGATACACAATGTTCTGTATTTTCGGCAGCAGCCGCGTCTGTATACCGTTGATGTGGGACACTGCGAATGGAATAAATACTACGAGGAGGTTCGTCTGTTAAAATATTTTCCAACCAGAAAGAACTGCCAGAGCAATCATTTTCAGCTTTAGGACTCGGACGTCCCATTTTAAAATATTGTGGAACAAACCCCCCGGTCTGTGCTGTACACCGATTGAGTGATTTGTCAGAATGTTGCGAAGTGTCCCAATCTCGTAAAATGTATGACATGTCTTTGAAATCCGGCTGTAAAAGTTCAAATATGGTACAGCGATCTGTAGGAGATCGCCGTGCATAAACAACCATGTCTTTAATGTACGTTTTTATCAACACCAAGGATTCGTCTGTTATTTTCACGGATAACCGTTCTTTTGATAGCGCGAAAGTGTCGCGTAGCAATTTTCTTACTTGTCCGTCAGATGCGTAAAGCAATAAGACTGCATTTGGAAATTTGTTTCCATTGCCAATAACTGAAGTTAATGTTCGTTGTTGTTGCTGCCTGTACTTGTTACGAGCAGTAAAAAAAGGATTAGAGACAGGCAAATCTGGAGTTGGATTAACAGTATCGTCCCCAATTAAAATATAACGCTGTCCATCACTTAAATGAGTGTTTTGTAGATTTGCAAAAAGTGTTATTTCAGCTGCCTTAACGCCGCTGCCGTAAGCCCGTAAAACAAGCACAAAATATCCGCGAATGTCAATAGGTTCGTCTTGGTAATTACGCACAACAAGCAGTTCTATGTACTCGTTAGTTTCTAATTCCGGATTGTCAGAATTGATTTCATTAATGACTAAGTGGAAAGATTCAGTCAGAGCCAAAAGCGATAAGATTGAAAACGAATATAAAATAGCCATTTATTTAGAAAGAAAGAATGCTCAGAATAGCTGTAGGAAAGTATGAAGCATGAAAGTAATCAATACGCGCAACCTAGGCTACCGTAGTGCTGTTATATAAACATTGTATAAACTTTGAGCTTTGAACATATAAGCTCAGCAGATAGCGCACGTATGGCCAGAAGATAGTGAAGTACATGTAGCCTAGGCTACCGCACTACCGCAGTTAGGCAGAACACAAGAGCTCAGGGGGGGGGTGACCCCTTGAGGGGGGGTGTGCCCGCCGTCTGAGGGGGGGTGACCCCTGAGGGGGGTGCCCGAGGTCTGAGGGGGGGGTGCCGACCCCCCTGAGGGGGGGGGTGGATACCCCCCCCTACCCCCCCCTATGTGCATTTATGGATTTAGCCTAACAAAAAGTCAACATTTGAAAAGAGCAGCCTATTCACATCTTGTACAAACAGTCACTTACGCTAATTTTGTGCACAGTATTGCTAATACTCTCTTCAGATTTCAATTAAAATTATTCCAAATCCTGATTTAGCATATAAAACTGCATATAACTATATATAAATAGTAATTCTAAACTTATCTGGGTACCAACGAGATAAAAAAAGCAAAAATTTTCACACTGTGCCTATATTGAAACATAGTAAATTTTTCAAAAAAAATTTTTGCTTTGAAATAGACTTAAATTCTTTCATATTTGAATTCTACCGGTTGAATTGAATCAGAAACAATGTTGTTTTAAAGGATTTTAGCTTAACAAAATGTCACCAATTGAAAGGAGCAGTCTATTCAAATTTTGTACAAACAGGCACTCACGCTAATGTTGTGCACACTATTGCTAATACTGGCTTCAAATTTGGATCCTAATTGTTCTAAATCCTGATTAACGTGTAAAACTGCATAGAACTATACATAAATCGTAAATTTGCACCCAACTTGGTACCCATGAGATCAAAAAAGCAAATTTTTTCACACTGTGCCTATAATGGAACATGGTAAATGTTTCAGAAAAAATTTTGTACTTTGAAATATACTTATATTATTACTAAGTATTTAGCTCGGCTAGCCAGAGTTAAATCTGGCTCTTAACTCTGCTCTGCATCGCTACACGAAACACAATTACACACCAACACGTTGAGAGCGGGCTGGGCCAAGGGGCGGCTAGCAAGACGCATCAACAGAACCAAACTAACCATACGAAACTACCGCGTGACTAACCCAGACAGTAGCGCTCCCGCACTCCCGAGGGGCGCACCATACCCAGCAACAGCGACATGCTAAACCTCATATCTCAACCCACACACCCGCGCAGCCCGCTCGCTCACTAGCCAGACCGAGTATGCTACTAGTACTAAACATCCCAAAAACCATGAAGACAGAATACATAAAATAGACGAATACGCACAAGCACAAAAAAATTAGCAGTAACAATAAATTACTTAACCAAACCCAAAAAAGCTTTCGTAGCAAATTCAGGGGTGACTCGTGTATACTTTTTGAATACTTGTGATTTCCAACGACCCATATTTTGTAACGCCCGCTCAGACAAACCATGTTGGGCTAGTTCCGTAGCGGCTCTTATCCGAAAAGAGTGTGTGTTATAGTTTTTTGGATTTAAGGTGGTAGTTGCGTTTTCGAGGTTTTTGTGATTTCTATGTAAACTTTGCGCCACCAGTACTCAAGTTATAAGTGACGCCTGAGCATAAATTTTTGGGACAGTATTGTAAGGGTCAAAATCCCCAGGCATGTCTCTCACTTTTTTGAAATTTCACCTGTGGACATTTTTAGAGGGTTTTAATTACAAGAAAATATCTTACATTTTCGGTGCGTTTGCTTTTCAGCTATTTTCTCAGAAAATTGATTAGTTATTAAAAAAGTGGGGGACATGCCTGGGGATTTTAAACATGTCAACAAACTTACCAACTTTCAGCCTCAACAGGTAATCGTATGATTCAGAGCTGTGGCGCAAACTTTTTGTAAAAAATTTTAATATTTTGGAAAGGACCTTTCTTTAGTCGCTTATACCGAAAAGAATATCACAGGTTAAATTTTAAGGCATGGCATACATTTAGGAAAGGTATTGTTCTACCTAATGCAGAAGACCGCTTGTGATTTGAATCTGTAAACGCTGAGCTATGGCTTTTTAAAAAAACACCTAAAAACGCAATTACCCCCTTAAACCCGATCCAGTAAGGGCTAGTTTGAAAAGTTTTTCGAAATAGGCTCTACTAAGCTGCAGACCTCTTGGGGTACTGGCTTGGCTACTATTGGCTTGGCAGCCCGAAAGTCTATGGTACCGTTTTATAGTCAGACCGGGACAAAACTCCCATTTTGAACCACATAAACAAGGAATGCAAAAAGTCCACCCATGTCCTTCTTGATCGCACTTAGATTTTGGCACTAAACCGTAGAAAACATGATTCTTCAATCCCGAATGATTGACTGTTAATGTACCATGAACTCCGGTAATTTCGCTAATTCGTAGTAGCCCGAAAAACATAAGGACAACTGCGGCCTGAAAAATTGAAGCTTCCCCGACGCTAAAGATAGAATTAGCTGAGAAAATCAATTTTGTGAGTATTTCAATTGTAATCGGCAATTTGGTCGGGCGAACGGCGACCTTGCTTAACCGTTTGTAACCTCTAAGTATACAAGCAAACGGCGGTTTGCCTAGAGGGGGAAAATCATAACCCTTCATTGTCCCCATAAATTTTATTCCCGTTAAAAGTTGACATAACCTACTGTAAGAAACTCGCATGTACTTAGAGTGTGCTATAAAATACTGTAATTGACATTTAAAACTTTTATACTGTAGTGCATTGGTTAAACAAAATATGTAAAATTTTTTCCAAGCATGAGTGTACAGTTTTCTCGTAGTCTTAGAGATACCAGCTTCCATTAACGTTTTCACTTGTCCAGTAAGGAATCCCAGATAGTTGGGGAAATTGTGTATGGCTTTGGGTCGGCTTTTGGATTGGCCAATCGAAAAACCTGAAAATTACCCCGTGATAAAGCGTCAGCACCAACATTAGTAATTCCGGGAACAAATTTTGCATCAATGTTAAATCCATGTACCAGTGACTGTACTGTTATAAGCCGAACAATGTGCATCAGAGATTTAATCGGTGACGTACGCTTCGATTCTTACAACTGCTATGTTGTCACAGTGGCACACAACAGTGGAACCCGCAAAAAGGTCTGCCCACAGTAAAATAGATATTCCAATCGCCGCTAATTCCAGCCATTGTATCGAAACACTGTCCCTAAATTTAATTTGGAATGGCTGCAGCCACCGTGTTGAAAACCATTTGTTAGCATAAACTCCGCCGCAGCCATAGTTTGTTGAGGCATCGGTAGTTACAATAACCTTAGGGGTAACTCTAGATTGAATAAATTTGACTCCATTCCAGTTATCAAGAAAATACTTCCATGCCTCGATGTCTTTTCTAGCTTCTGCATTTAATCTGATGTGATGCGTAAGTTGTTTCACCCCTACTGAAAGGTCTATCAAACGTCGAAGGAAAGGACGACCCGGAGAAATCACTTTGCAAGCGAAAGACAACAGTCCGATAAGCGATAATATTTCTTTTAACGAAGCTGACTTTTTATTGCAAAAGGCGGCTATCTCTTGTCTCAGGTGGACTAACTTATTTAGCGGTAGGCGTAATTCCTGTTTAACTGAATCAACCTCGATTCCGAAGACGGTCATTACTTGGCTTGGCCCCTCTTGTTTTGTCGGTTCTAATGGGACTCCTAAATTTTCGAACACTTGCAGCCCGGTTTTCATTTTAAGTAGACACCCATTATAAGACTCAGCTATCCAGAAGTCATCCATTAAGTGTACAATGGGATTTATATCATAGTTTATAAATAGGATGCGTTCTAACGCAGTCGCGAATCGTTCCCAAATACATGGAGACGAGCTCAGATCAAATGGCAAGAATTTATCATAGTAAAAATTGTTATCCCATTCTATTCCTAGCAGATGGTGATCCTCTGGTCAAATTGGAATGTTACGAAATGCAGATTTTACATCCCACTTTGCCATATAGCTTCCTTTTGGGAGTAACAAAAGAGAGGAGGCTATTTCATCTATGGTACCATAGGCTACAGGAAAGTGTTCCATACAAATTGAATCGTTGAGACTGTCGCCTTCCGGAAATAAAAGATGGTAGATCATACGAAATTCGGAAGAACCCTTCTTAGGGAGGAGGCCAACAGGGTGACTTTGAAAGAATTGCAAGGGGGGTTTTTCAAAAGGGCCTTCAATTCGGTTTAACAAAAGTTCCTTTTCAATAGAGTTTGCTATTGTTTGCCGGTTTAATTGGGCACTTTTCAAATTACGGGATACACGAAATTTCTGAATTCCGGTAAACCCGATCCAAAACCCCCGAAGAAAACCTCGGACTAAGAAGTTTACGAAGTGGTCAGGTAAGGAGGCTTCCCGAAGCTCCAATTGCAGGATATTTACATCAATTACCGAGTTCACCAAACGATGTTTATGAGGATCCGAAATTGGAGCACAGTTAAATATATGTGGAGAAACCGAATTAATTTGAACTGGTAACAGACTTCTTTTGTCTGCCATGTGGTTGCGAACTAGGCCCAACCTCACTCCTGGCCGGTTTGTCTGTGCAGGCTGAGCCTGGGTGGGACCCCCGACAATGGAGACAGGCATGTCTGAAACGACAACGTGTGCCGAATGAACATTGCCCATCCCGATTAAACTGAAAACATGGGAAGAACCTGTTTCCCATCTTTTCGTTAGAACCTATGCGGGAAAAAGGAACCTGATTTTTTAGTTTTGGCTGCAACCCCGTAAAAATTAGTGTCCATAAAGTGTTGTCTACAACACTCCATGAACTGTATTGCCCCCTTGCCATATTAGACCTAAATGCTTCATCATAGCGCAAAAAGGCCAAACCACCAAAGCTGCTAGCCGCAAACCGAATCCGCTCCATATAGGTCAGCAACTGCACTCCTAAAAATGGTTTGGTTTCGAGAATCACTGATACAAAAACCAGAAATGCAGCTAACCATTGGTCAAAAGACACAATGGCTTTTTTGATTGTTTGAAGTTTGAGTGCATCAGATGATTCATCGAAAACCACTTCCGAAGTGCCATGGCTGGCCTGTGGCGTGGAGACGGACTGAGGCAGCAAACTCGACAAATCAACAAATTCCTGACCTAGAATTTTTTGCTTCATACCGTTGGACACAAAATTCGTTATTTCACTTCTTTGTGCGCCCAGCCATCTGCCTTGTTGCTCCCGGCCTTCATCGCACCTTGCCACCTCCCTGTTCACCAAGTTGTCCTCGAAGGTAGCCCCCACTGGACCTGGTTGATGCTGATCATCCATGACCGTGCCGCCTATGGAATCCTCGTCTGTGGAAACCGGTGACGGTACCTGCCACACCGCACTTAAGTTCTGAACCCCCCGACGACCGTCTTCTTTGCCACCAGACGCTTCCACCGGCACGGCCTCTCGCCCACGAACTGCTTTCTTTGACGGCCGCACTGCTATGGCAACTTTCTCAGTTCGCTCTGCCTCTGCTGCTTTCGTGGTTTTCTTCCGGATTCTTCCCGAACGCGTTCTTGCCAACGCATCAGCTGGCGGCTTGACTCTTTTTCGGGGCATCGCAGTTTTTGCAGTCAGTTGCTTAACTGCAAACCAATGCAAAGGGTGGGCGGGAGGGAAGTCAGTTGCTTAACTGCAAACCAATGAACTGACCACACTATCGTAGCGACTACTTAAGTAGTTAGGTTCTACACTAGAATATATTATTACTAAGTATTTAGCTCGGCTAGCCAGAGTTAAATCTGGCTCCTAAACTTAGCGTTTAGCAACATTTGTGCTTAGTTTTGGCTTTGGCTTGGAGTGTGCTCCCTGCTTGATGTGGATCCGGAATTCGTTATTTATCGGCATTTCCATTTGGTATTTATAAATCCGATTATAGATTTATTTAAATTACTATTTCTTATTAATAATATATATTTTTCTCTAACTATAAATTTGTAAAAAATGTTTTCAGCAGGTGGATTCCTGAGAAATGCAAAATCAGCTCTACATGTGTCAGGGGGCATATCGTGAAAAATATAAATTTTTAAATAGAAGTTCTTGTAGAAAAATTACTTCGATTAAGATGCTCTACTCAAAAATGTTAAAAAACGAATTTGGACAACAAAGTGCATTTTTTATTTTTTGCGATTAAACGAGCAAAATGGATCGAATTGGTCGGAAAATGTCACTAATATATCCGGTATAGCGGCCAAGAACCTCCCCCACTCTCCCTACCCCTTCCCCACACCATCCACTAACTAAGCGCTTAGCGCTTAGGGAGCTCCCGAGGTCCCTAAACTTAAGCGCTTAATTCTAAGCGAAACACTAACTTTTAAGTATGTGAATACAAAATTGAAACGCTAAGTTAAGCGTTAGTGTTTGCTAAGCGCTTAAATAAACACTAAGTATGTGAATAACACTTAGCGCTTATAAGCGCTAACACTTAGTGTAAACACTAACTTTAAGCGTTAGTGTTAGTATGTGAATACGGGCCAGTATCTTAGTATCAGGCTTTATTAGGCAATAAAAAACAAAATTTTCAGAAAAAATCCTGCCAGCTTATCCTAGAGAATCCTGCAAACTAAGCCCAGACGATGCCTTAAAACATCATAACGTACTCAAAACTATCCAAAAACAAAGATTATAGCCATTTTTGGCTTCGAACTCTGGCCTACGTTCACTTCCAAAAACACTAAAAATGCAATTTTCAAGGGGTCATAGCTCTGGGGCCGTATTCTCAAAATTACCTGCAGGTAAAGTTAGGCTAACTTTACCCACAGGTAAAGTGAAGGTAAAGTCGTATTCTCAAACAATGCTTAAAGCCAATGTGATAGCTAAGGTTACCCTTAAGATTCGGTCCTGAAAAGTGCTTTATCTTGTTTCGCAGCTAAAGTTAGTGTATTGTGCAAATTTTTAACCTCAACCGTCGACGTTAACCTTGTTTTCAATTTTAACTTTACCTTTACACACAGAATTAACTTTACCTTCACCTTATTTATGGGTAAAGTTAGCCTAACTTTACCTGCAGGTAGTTTTGAGAATACGGCCCCAGAAAATCGAAATTTGTGGATAGGGGTTCTATTACAAAAAGTGTTTCTCTCAAGGTGCTCTACTTCAAAAAATAGGTCCACTATTCCCCACCCCCCCAACTGCACTTGATCCCTAAGCCTAATACTAAGCCTAAGCCTAAGCCCCATACTAAGCCTAAGCCCTAAAACCTAAGCCTAAGCCCAAGCCTAAATTGGGGTTAAATGCAGTTGGGGGGGGAATAGTGGCAGGGTTGGCAAGTCTCGGGTTTGCAACCGAGACCGAGACCGAGATCAGGCTACCGAGACCACCCAAACGAGACCTACGAGACCGAGACCAGCCCTTGGGGGACCTTTTTTTCAAGTTTTCAAAATTTTTTGAGATACTTTGAATTATGAAAAATTTGTAATTAAATTACAAAAAAATGACCCTTAGGTTATGAGGTATGAGTGTATGACTTGCGAAGTTGCGAGAAACTCAACATTATCAAAAAAATCTTCGTGACTTTAGTAAGATTTCAAAACTTTAAGTCTCATCTGAAATACCGAGACCACCCTATGGCAGGTCTCGGTTTTCCTACCGAGACCGAGACCGAGACCAGCCTAGTCTCGGGTTTTTTACGAGACCGAGACCGAGACCGAGACTGCCAACCCTGAATAGTGGACCTATTTTTTTGAGTAGAGCACCTTGGGGGAAGCTTTTTTGCTTCAAGAACCCTTATTTCATTTTTTGGATTTTCTGAGATATGACCCCCCGAAATCTGAACCCTCAGTGACGGACGTTTTCGCAATTTTTTTCCGAAGTCCTTGTTGTTTCCGTTCTAATCGTGTCCAAATGGTGTCAGATTATTGTTTACAATTTTTTAGAATCAAAACAAAGGCTCTTTGACCGGGTTCCTGCCAAAAAATTGGCCAAATTCGCCAGAAACGTCCAATTTTTGACCAAATTCAAACTTGGCCTTAATTTAGGCTTGGGCTTAGGCTTAGGCTTAGGGCTTAGGCTTAGTATGGGGCTTAGGCTTAGTATCAGGCTTAGCCTTAGGCTGAGGTTCAGGCTTAGGCTTAGTCTCAGGCTTAGGCAATGAAAAAATCGAAATTTTCAGAAAAATCCTGCCAGCTTAGCCTAAGGAATGCTGCCAACTAAGCCTAGACGATGCCTTAAAACATCATAACGCACTCAGAACTGTCCAAAATGAAGGGTTAAATGCAGTTGGGGGGGGGGGAAATAGTGGACCTATTTTTTTGAGTAGAGCACCTTGAAGGAAGCATTTTTGCTTCAAGAACCCCTATTTCATTTTTTGGATTTTCTGAGATACCACCCCCCGAAATCTGAACCCTCAGTGAGGGACGTTTTCGCAATTTTTTTTCGAAGCTCTTGTTTTTTCCATTCTAATCGTGTCTAAATGGTGTCAGATTATTGGTTACAATTTTTTAGAATCAAAACAAAGGCTCTTTGACCGCGTTCCTGCCGAAAAATTGGCCAAATTCGCCAGAAACGTCCAGGCGCGGATCCAGAAATTTTCAAAGGGGGGGGCCCCACCTTGAGTTACGACCGGGGGGGGGAGTTTGCGGTTCGTTTTTTTTATTATAAACTCTAAAATTTTTAATACTGCATAGTCCCCTTTCTTAAGGGGGCGCTCCGGGAATCAAGGATTTGGGCCGTATTTTTTAAAACAGCCAAAATGACCTATCATTCTTGAAGAAAAGTTGCCCAAAATACTATTTCTGATGTTTTGACGCGCATATCTCCATAGCAAAAAATTTGGAAAAAATTGGACAATTTACTGATTTTATTCGACTTTTACACAAATTCAGCAAGTAAGCCAGTGCATCAACGCTTTTTGAGGTTTTCCAAACGGACGATACGTAAATTTTATTAGTTGTAATGAAAAATTAAAACAATTTTATTGCGTTGTGTGCAAAAAAATCGCACAAGAAACCATTTTCAGAAGCAGCAGACTCAAATATAAGCTGTGTGAATACAAAACCAATTTTTCGGCATTCGATTATAAAATGCTGGTAAGATATTGTTCTACAAAATTTTGCACAATTATAGTCTTAGGCTCTGCGCAGTTGAACAATTTTTTAGTTTTTTAAAATAAAGCTTAGAAAATTTTTTATATGAATTTTATTGCTCGGAGTGCCACTTCGAAAACACATAATGACATTTTTTAAACGAATCCGACAAAAATGTTAAAAACCAAAATAATGTTCAACTAGAGATGCACATAAGCTACATTTTGGTATATAAAGTGTGACTATACGTAAAGCATAAGCAGAGTTATCGTTTGCCGAAAATTCACTCACGTTTGGTGCTCTGGGAGTCACGTGACATGATCACGTGGTTTGAAATTTTGCCTCCAGTGTTCCTTTGTGCCATACAACATATATGTATAGTAAAGTTTGACATTTGCCAACTTTTTTGCCAATTTTCGATGTAACCCCCGATTCCCGGAGCGCCCCCTTAAGGTGGCGCTCCTGAAATGTGACTTTTCAAAAAACGGCAATTTGGGGCCAGTTTTAGATACACAATAGCAAGTTGGTGTAAAAGTATGCCTAAATACAAAAAATTAAGTTGATTGATACAAATTAGCATTCACTGTAGACCAAACGTGAGTGGAACTTTGGCTTGCGATTTCTCTTCGCAAGTAAGTAGCTGTTGCACAATCAATAGCTCATTTTGCTCGCCTCAACGTGATCAAGCGGTCGCAAAAAGTCATTTTTGATGAATATGATTGATATATCGAAAAACACTAAAATCGCGATTTTTGAAAAATATAAATTTGGCTAAATCTTTTAGATACTATCGATTTGCCAAAAATCAAATTTTGCGACCGCTCGAAGATGACAAGTTGCATTTATGGGCCAAATTTTAACTTTTTTTGTCGAGCCAATTTTTTAAAATCGCAAGCCGAATATTTGCGTTTGTATTCACACGCACTATATTTCTGTCTCATGCAGAAAGTATTGCGTTAGTTCACAAAAAAATCATACCACACTCAATAAAACACAAAAAATTTTTAATTACGTTTCAGTAAAACACAACTGCTAGTGTTTTTCAGCCTTTCAAATTCATTACATACATGTAAATGCACTGGCTTGCTAAGGCATTTCCGTGAAAATCTATTTTTCTTGACGAAATTTGCTCAAAAATGTTCAAAAAAATTTTTATGTGATATGTACATCAAATTGAAGGAAATTCACTTCTGATCAACTTTTGTTCTTACGATGCATGTTTATTTTTGCGCGTTTTCAAAATAATGGCCAAAACCCACATTTCAGGAGTGCCACCTTAAAGCTTTTACGTCCATTCATTAAATTCATGCCACTGAATAGCCAGTTGGACATACACATAAACGAGCGTACGGGCAAAGCGAAGGGCTCTTTACAAACAGACTAAAATTTAGACTATGGCTAAGGCTAAGTCCCAGGAGCACTATGTGGCTTAGTTTGGTCTTAGGGTTAGGCGTAAACTTTTCTTTATAATTATGAAATTTGTCTGTTCAATTTGATAAGCCTTGCAGGAAAAAAAGCCATGTGTACCTTACAGCTAACAGCCTGCACCCATCGGCCAGGTCAGCCAGTCAATCCACCGGTGCTACTCATTAATCTTACATTCTGCTGTATCTGACACATGGCTTGAGTCAAATGTCTCCAAATGCTTTACTAGGAAACCAGTGTGTCATATCAGTTCACCCACCACTCATCTCTATCACAGCATCTGTTACTAAATTCATTAATTTATGACCTTGCCATAAAAACAAATAACAAACGATAAAATTTGAAAACGCCAAACTATCACCATCATAACCGTTTTACTCGAAACAGCTGTTTAACAACAATATGAATTATACCAATTGGTCCAACTTACAAGTAATAAAAACAACCCAAAATAAACAAAATCGCAGAGCAATAATCAACAATATTCAAACTAGAATGTATAATATTAACACATACTTCACAAAACTGACTCTTAAGAAAGGGTACACACTAGAAATCAGTATTAAAACTTCAATCACAGCAAGATCAACATTTCAGCTTTAGAACTTCAATCACAGTGAAATCAACACACAGTCAACAATATACTACAACACAACCAAAAAACAAGAAACCTAGCCAAACTCAGAAATAGGCTCTTCGTTCCACTCAAGCGTTATCTGCTAATTTTTTTGCTTTATGATACTAACACAGGGCAACGTTTTAGGGCAAATTCAAAAAATTGCAGCAATAATTCAGTATTAAATGCATTATATAAATCTTGACACGTAATTCGAGTTAAACTGTTAAACAGATCTTAGGCTAGTAGCAAGCAAAAAAGTTTTCTAATACTGAATATGCAAAGCTAAAACGTAAAAATTAAAAATAAACAACCACGAAACAACTAAAAGTATACACCGGAAAATTGCACAAAACCTGTTTACATCAAACTAATACGATACAAAACCGTAATACCAGGTTCAAACTCGTCTTATGCTTGCTCTATTGCCTTGACTTTAGTCAAACTGCCAAAAACTACATAAGAAAATGTCGCAATGGCATGTTGTGCCCTTTTTTCCGTACGGACAAGAATAAACTGGGCTATTACTGCCAGTTAAGCAAATCACATAATAAAGTGAGCGAATACTAGACTATATCAAATAAAATTAAGTCTACGATTAGACTTAGAAAATCGACGAACAAAATCCTCCTTGTCTATCGTTTCCGGATTTAAGTAGACATACAGTAGTGCTACAGAGTTCAGTCGGTCTTGGGCCATCGTACTGCGCAAATACGTTTTCAATAATTTAAGCGTTGAAAATGATCTTTCACTCGTGGCAGTTGAAACTGGAAGAACGGCAAAGTTCTAAAAAATAAGAAGCACAATAGCTCGAGTCGAATTTGAGTCCCCCTTACTGAGGGCTCGAATTTCGGGGGGTTGTATCTCAGAAAATCCAAAAAGTTTGTGACTTTGTGAAGTAAAATAAAAATCCAACTTTCCCCAACATGCTCTACGCAAAAATATGTCCACTACTTCACCCTCCCAAGCTGAATTTAACCCCATTAGTTATAGCCAGTCATTAAACATGACATGTGCAGTGGGCGGAAGCGAACATATTGAACCTATTTTTTGGAGTAGATCACCTTTGAGCGAAGCATTTTTTGTAACAGACCCCTATCTTTCCAAAGACATCGATTTTCTACATTTCAAAAACATTTCAAAATTTTATTAGTTTATATTTATTTTCTGACGTTTATACTGCATAGTTTTGCTGGAAAAAGAGCAAAAAAGTAACAGATGTTTGCAACGAAACCGTGCAACAAAGCCAAAACTGTAACTGGAAGTGTTTAAGGGGGCGCTCCGGGAATCAAGGTTTTGGGCCGTATTTTTTAAAAACAGCCAAAATGACCTATTATTCTTGAAGGAAATTTGCCCAAAACACTATTTCTGATGTTTTGACGTGCATATCTCCATAGCAAAAATTTTGGAAAAAATTGGACAATTTACTGATTTTATTCGACTTTTAGACAAATTCAGTAAGTAAGCCAGTGCATCAACGCTTTTTGAGGTTTTGCAAACAGACGATACGTAGATTTTATTAGTCGTAATGAAAAATTAAAACAATTTTATTGCGTTCTGTGCAAAAAAATCGCACAAGAAACCATTTTCAGAAGCAGCAGACTCAAATATAGGCTGTGTGAATACAAAACCAATTTTTCGGCATTCGATTATAAAATGCTGGTAAGATATTTTTATACAAAATTTTGCACAATTATAGCCTTAGGCTCTGCGCAGTTGAACATTTTTTTAGTTTTTTAACATAAAGTTTAGAAATTTTTTTATATGAATTTTATTGCTCAGAGTTCGACTTCGAAAACACATAATGGCATTTTTTATCCAAATCCGACATAAATGTTAAAAAACAAAATAATGTTCAACTAGAGAAGCACATAAGCTACATTTTGATATATAAAGTATGACTATACGCAAAGTATAAGCAGAGTTATCGGTTGCCGAAAATTCACTCACGTTTGGTGCTCTGGGAGTCACGTGACATGATCACGTAACTTCAAATTTTGCCTCCAGTGTTCTTTTGTGCCATACTACATATATGTATAGTAAAGTTTGACATTTGCCAACTTTTTTCCCAATTTTTGATGTAACCCCCGATTCCCGGAGCGCCCCCTTAACTGATGTTACTGAATACTGTTATTCAAATCCTACACTGTAGTTTATTGTCCTCGTGGGCAAGCTTTTACGCTTGTTTCTAGAGCTGATACAAAAGGAGTGATAAGCAACACAGGAGAACATAAGTACATTACAGGAATTTATTACTTATGTACATACAATGTCCCAGCTTAGATTGTTAAAGAAGAATTTTTGAAAGGATTGAGATCACCAAGTTTTTTTTGTGATGCAAAGCTGACCAACTTGCTGTTGCTTGGATTAGTCTACAAACGTAAATTTTGTCAAAAATAGCTTTGGGCCCTCTTTGTCGAAGGGGGGGGCCCTAGAGCCAAAGGGGGGGGCCCGGGGCCCGTGGGCCCCCCCCCTGGATCCGCCACTGGAAACGTCCAATTTTTGACCAAATTCAAACTTGGCCTTAATTTAGGCTTGGGCTTAGGCTTAGGCTTAGGCTTAGGGCTTAGGCTTAGTATGGGGCTTAGGCTTAGTATCAGGCTTAGGCTTAGGCTTAGGTTCAGGCTTAGGCTTAGGCTCAGGCTTAGGCAATAAAAAATCGAAATTTTCAGAAAAAATCCTGCCAGCTTAGCCTAGAGAATCCTGCCAACTAAGCCTAGACGATGCCTTAAAACATCATAACGCAATCAAAACTATCCAAAAACAAAGATTATAGCCATTTTTGGCTTCGAACTTTGGCCTACGCTCACTTCCAAAAACACTGAAAATGCAATTTTCAAGGGGTCATAGCTCAGAAAATCCAAATTTGTGGATAGGGGTTCTATTACAAAAAATGCTTCCCTCAAGGTGCTCTACTCCGAAAAATAGGTCCACTATTTCCCCCCCCCCCCCAACTGCACTTGATCCGAAAGATTATAGCCATTTTTGGCTTCGAACTTTGGCCTACGTTCACTTCCAAAAACACTGAAAATGCAATTTTCAAGGGGTCATAGCTCAGAAAATCTAAATTTGTGCATAGGGGTTATATTACAAAAAATGCTTCCCTCAAGGTGCTCTACTCCAAAAAATATGTCCACTATTCCCCCCCCCCCCACTGCACTTGATCCCTAAATTGAGGCCCAGTTTGAAATTGGTCAAAAGGGTTCAAATTTTGGGGGGGTCATATCTCAGAAAATCCAAAAAATAAAATAAGGGTTCTTGATTATTATTTTTCACTATTTTTCCACTATTTTCCCCCCCTAACTGCATTTAACCACATTTTTCGAAGTCTACGTTTGAAACAAAATCTGCAACACATTCTGGTTCACAAGACCTTTCAGCCTAATCCTAAAGTCTGGGGTGGAATTATATTAAAAAATCGTGAGTTTTTCTCTTCTGCTGTGTATCATTCGTAGATTATGTGCTTAGTTTTGCCTGACAATGGGATCTAAAGGGCTAGTTGAGTTGGCGAAGCAAGTGATCAATGGGCAAATCAGCAAGATCGTTGTGATGGCTGGCGCCGGGATCAGTACGCCGTCCGGGCTGCCGGATTTCAGGTACTATATGTATCCTCCTTTAACTGGAAGTAGTATATATAACTATTAAGGACAAGATCACTAAAAGTTTTGATTCAGCGATTGCAAGTTAATCGAAGGAGGTCACAAACTGCCAATTTTTATATAAATCATTTGTTATTCATGCTACCGATTTTGAGCGCGCGTTTTTCAACTTTCCCTTTGATTAAAGATTAGCTAGCCGTGTCTCTTATTGAAAGGTTTATTGAAAAGAAAAATAAACAGAAATGGTGTATATTCCTCCCTCTCTGCCCCCAAATTGTTGGTAGATAGACAGATGTAATTGCGAATTATCCTTACCTCGCTCTTGAGTCCGCTTGCTATATACGAATTTTGTATTTTTTTCAGGAGTCCTGACTCCGGCCTGTACGACAATTTGCAGAAATACGAGTTGCCCTATCCAACGGCGGTGTTTGATATAAACTATTTTCACCAAAACCCCAAGCCGTTTTTCCAGCTGGCTAAGGAGTTATATCCCGGCCTCTACCCGCCCAATGAATCTCACTGGCTTGTCCGACTAATGTTGGATAAACAAAAGCTGCTCAGAATGTACACGCAAAACATCGATGGCTTGGAAAGGTGTAAGACTATGACTGTAAGACAAGAGTCAAGTTAGGAAAAAAGGCGCTTAGGGAACTAGGCTAATTGAGGTGCGGGGAAGAAACCTTGTTTTGCGGTAAAAAACCCTAGTGCCCCTTGGCCCAACGGATTGCCGTGGGTTGATTTTTAATATGTGGGTGAAAAACGCGTCCGAAACTCTATATACTACCACACCAATTCTGTGAAGTTCGGACGCTTTTATGAATCGAAATGTCGCACATAGAAAACATCTAAAATGCAAAAAATTTGTCTGTTTTTTGACATACCAGGGTTTTTTTTTCGTTTTCGAAAGTGTGCAAAATCTGTGCAAAATACTTTTTGACTGTGCGTTTTACTTTTGTACTGTGCAAATTTTTGTAGCCGCATTTGAGCCCACTAAGCCTGACATAAGGTTAAAAAATTCCATAGGCACAAAGTCATCATTGCGCAATTGCAAGATTTGACAGAGCCTTGAGCCTTTTACATGTCTCTTCATTACCACTGTGGTTGTGCAGTGGGCTACCCAGAAGAAAATTTCGGGGGGAATGAGTGCGATTTTTTGTAATGGACTAAAATGCACTTTGTAGGCTTTTAGCAATTTCAACACTCACAAAACGCCTTATATATATACAACCGCAAGATTACTAAACCACGAAGTTGCAGGGGTCTGGGGGCGTCAGCCCCCAGAAAAAAATCGACGATTTTTTTCAATTGTTAGACCGAATTTGGTTAACTGGAGACGTATCAGAAATTTTTCTCACAACTTATAAAACGAAAGGTGGCAATGTCACATCAACTGTACAAGTAAATGTATAGTACCCCGGGGTGGAGTGGGACAGTGTTTTGTGGGGTGAAGAGGGACACCCCCACGTAAATAGTTTCAGAAATAATGCCGACACATGCAACTTTGAGCGTAACAACTACACCATATATGCTATATAAAAAATGTATTATCATGATATTATGCAAATAATGATTGCGCCAGTATGTTGTTGAATATACCCCCTTCGTGTTATCAAGTTTTTGCGTCTTGCAAACCTTTTTCACATCTTGCAAACGTTTGATTTATTTTTCATGCAAAATGAATCGAAGGATAAGTCTACTATAGAAACATGCACATTAAGCACCGGCAAAAAACTACATAACTTTCAGTGACCTGTGACCTCACTTGGATGAGGTAGGGTCTGTCCCTTTTCTCCCCGGCTGTCCCAGGTTCTTGGGCTGTTTTTGGGGTGAAGTGGGACAGCTTTTAAATTGCTTGTAAACTCACAGAGTCTGTAAAAACCGTTTAAAAATGAAGGCTTGCGCTGCATAAAGCCCCCGTACAGTACGGCGTGTCAGAATCTATAGCAGGCGGGGAAAAAAAAACCCACCCCATTTTTTGGGGGAAAAAAAACCCACCCCAGTTCCGGAACTTGGGTACGTGGTACAGGTCTGAAAATTTGCCAGCGTATAGTACAGTCCCTGTAGGCAAACGTATGTAAGCGGTATCCAAAAGGGGTCTCGCTGGTATTTTTTATGAGTCAAAAATTGGACCCCCCCATTTTTGACCCGACATGGCTCCAAGGGAGGTGAATTTTGGAGTCTCATTTCTCAGCACTAAGAGATGCGAGCTCAAATGTAAAAACACTTTTACAGAGGACTACCCTTCCTCTATTCATGACCGCAGTGGCAGATCCCTCCTTCTTTCGTACGAGGGGGGGCATGACCGAAATTAGACGGGGTAAAAAAAACCCATGTGGGGGAAAAAAACCCACTTTTTGAAAATGGTCTGGTGATGTCGAAAAACCTAGTAGCTACTCCAAAAGACTCATGGTAGTGCAAAAAGACGTTTATTATTAGCACAAATGCGCAAACTGACACTTTCTCGATCGAATTCTGAAATGCTGGCCTACCAGTCGGACTTTGTCATTTTGAGGTCCTTTTGGGGTGGAAAGTAGTATTTTCTGGCACTATTGCCAGTTTTTTGTATGTTTTTAATTTTAACCTATTAATTTCTCTTGTTTAAACGCCAAATAACCGAATGAAAGTAAAATATGCCCGTCACGACCAGTCACACCCACTCACGGTACCCCCCACAGAGGGTCGATGGCGTAAAAAGTAGCCATAAAGTGCACATTTTGCATTCATTTGAAGCGTTATCGCAACTTTTTAGTTGTTTTCAACGTTTTCAGGCGAAATTACGGTGTTTTGTTTTCAAATCTGAAAATTCAAAATTTTATAATGGGCTGCGAAGGGCAGTTTTCAAACTTGTGTCCTTGAGGCCCCATAGCAAATCTGCGTATAGTTTTGGTATCAGGGGCCTCTACTACTCCTAATACGTGCCATAGCGCTGAAAAACTACCGCTAACACACTTTTCGGGTGATTTATGGGGTGGGTTTTTTTCCCCCACATGGGTTTTTTCCCCCAAATGGGTTTTTTTTCCTCGGCAAGTTTTTGGCTTCCCGCCAAAAAACGGTAAGAGATAGCGAAATGAAACCGGTCCCAGCGTTTAGAGCAAGGTTAGGCCTACGACAGATTTTTTTGGGTTCCCGTGAAAACGTATAGTCTATGAGCTACATGACGAAATATCTAACCTTCTTGGAATGGCTTATTGTCCTTATCTTGTTTATTTTACTAGATTAGGTCGCAGAAAAATCATATATAAAGCCACAAAATTTCAGTTTCCTCAAGTGAGCTTTTGCTGTGCTCAAACTTAGTTGAGTACTCTTGCTGAGCACTTTCGCATTTGCTCACGGTAACTTTTAAGTTTTTCTATCATTTGACTGACCCCTTTTACTTGCCCATTTGCCTTGCTTGCTTCTCTGCTTTTTTTCTTTTCCGAACACTTGAGAAAAGTCTGTAACTGTAAGTTCTCTTCCTGCCCGCACGAACTTAATTGTTAGCAACTCCTTGATTACGACTTCTGTCTTTCGCTCACGGTAATTTTAATGGTTTTATATTATTTTTATTGACCCATTTTACTTGCCCATTTGCCTTGTCTTGCTTCTTTCGCTCTATCTTTTCTCATAATACTTGAGAAAATCCTGTAACGTAAGTAACTTTTTAATATTTACGCTTTATTATGGTCATCACTTTTGCTTTTTCTCGCCTTAGTTTTGAAGTCTTTCGACCATTTGACTAACCCAATGGACTTGCCGCTATATTTGCAATTTCTAATCCATTTGTAAGCACCATTGACACCCATTCGACTCGTAATATTCCTTCAACGTAACTGAATCCTGACATCCACGCAAAATCAAAGTTTTCCAACTACAAATCATAGAAAAAGAATCAAAATCCTATGACCATTCGACTAACCCAATTTACTTGCCTATTTGGCATTTTTTATTTTTTACTTGTTTTTTATTTTTTTATAATACTTGAGAAAATCTTTCAACAAAGTAACTTTTGCATTTCTACGCTTTATCATGGTCGTCACTTTGCTTACATTCACTCACATTCGTTTTGAGGTCTGTATACAACTACAACCCGATTAACTACGTGTTTGCACTTTTCCTGTGCTCATTATAATTGTGGCAACAGGCTCTAATTTAAATGCGAAAAAGACGCTTACCGTCTCGGTCAGCGGCACGTGAAGTTTTT
>JASANF010004606.1:0-64592 GCA_030248245.1 Trissonchulus sp. WLG1_4 | reverse complement strand
TATGGCAATGCCCAACTTAACGCGAAGCTGTATTGGCGAAATTGTAAGGGTGAAACATATACCTAGATTTTCCACTCATACAAAGGAACCTTGCCCCTTTTGGGGCCAACTTGTTTGTATAGTTTTAAATAATTTGCTACTTGGGGAAATTGTCTTGAAAATATCTGCCAAGTTAAAGACAATTTCTAAGTTTTTTAGATGCCCTAGTAAGGGAGTGGCTACTGGCTACTCGTATAGCACGCGGGGAAAACCACCCCATTTTTTAGGGAAAAACCACCCCAGTTCTAGAACTTGGGTAAGTGGTACAGGTCCAAAAATGGGCTAGCGCATAGTACGGTCCCTGTAGGCAAACCTATATAAACGGTATCCAAAAGGGGTTTAGATGGAATTACTGGTGTCTCTCATAAGACAAGTGTTGCAATATCTCACAAGATAAGTCTCTCATAAGACTTTGCAACGGAGATGTGCACCGCTCCCAAGGGCAGACACGCCAAAAGATAAGTATCTATCCGCGGGTTACTTTTACCTTGGTATAAATAAACAGGTATATACTAGTCTATCCGTATTAGACAGTGTACTCGTGGTCTAGTCTGGTTGCATAATGTTCGTTTTGTGTGCGACGGGTGCTGTCTTCGACCAGCGGCCGAGCCCTGTTTTATATTTTTCAATATTTCTCCAAATAGTTTACAAATTTAAATAAAAGTTTTCAGAATTTTCAAGCAAAATTACATTATAACCAGGGTTGGCAAGTCTCGGGTTTGCAACCGAGACCGAGACCGAGACCGAGACCGAGACCAGGCAACCGAGACCACCCAAACGAGACCTACGAGACCGAGACCAGCCCTTGGGGGACCTTTTTTCAAGTTTCAATTTTAAAAATTTGAGATACTTTGAAATGTAAAAAATTTGTGATTAAGTTACAAAAAAGTGACCATTAGGTTGTATGAGTGTATGACTTGCGACTTTGCGAGAAACGTAACATTGTAAACGACCGGATGCATGAGAGTACCTAAGTGATTGACAGCCGAACCCGGAGAAAATAGGATTATTTTCCTATTATTTATTCTGTCAACTTTTTGTATTTTTTAATAAGTTTCGCACACTTCCTCGCATACCATAGGGTGTTTTATAGTGCCTTGCACACATTGGCATTTTGGCAGTCTGACTCAGGTGACAGCTTAGAATCGTCCATGCTGGTGCAGTGGTGCTGTCACAGGGAAATTTTTCCCCCGTGAAATTTTTCCCCCCGGAAAAATATCCCTAGGGAAATTTTTCCCCCCGGAAAAATTTCCCTAGGGATATTTTTCCCCCATTATATGGGGGGAAAAATTTCCCTGACCAAAATTTTAGTACTATTTAACAATTGCTATGTGGTCAGCCAAGTAAACATTCAACTTTAATATATATTATTGTAAGTATAACATACCCATTCACGTTCCTTTAAGATAACAATAGATTTAAGGTAACATCCTAGATGCTTTAATTACTGAAACTGTACAGGAATAAAAGTGACGCAATTTTCACCCTTTTGGGCCAAAAAGCAACGATTTTGACATTTTTTTTTAAATTTATGAAACCGTTCTGAGAATTTTGTGTCATTTTGCACAATTTTCACAATCGATGCTCAGCCAGCCGTAAAGAAATTGCAGAAGACACGGCCCATGTACCTACAATTTGCACATTGCACACCAGTAGGCTGCATTCACATTGCTACTGTAACCCTTTAATGCCCAGAGTATCACTGACAAACAGCCTCAGTCTGACACCTTCTAGTTTTTTGGACATTGCTCGAGCTACGTGCGTCGTAGAAACTTCGCAAAACGACCGTTCGATAAAGAAATGAATGGTGAACAAAACACAGTGAGTCGATTAAGGGTCTAGGACGCACCGTTTTTGAGTTATAAGCGCTCAAAGTTGAGAATTTGTAAAAATTTGCGCCATCGCTCAGGCATATGTACCTCACCCTAGAGTATCAACACAGCAACTATGCGCCTGCCATAGTTGAATGCTAGAAATAAACTGCGTTATACGCTGTATCAAGAGTACATAATAGGGAAGAGTATGACACTCTTCCCTATCCTAGCTAATCGGCCCGGACGATGCTCCGGCCGAAATAGCGCTTTTACGCCTTGATTTCAGGGGGGGGGGGTACCCCCCCCTCGAATCATGACATGTCTTGATTTCAGGGGGGGGACCCCCCCCCCTCAAAACCGGGAAGTGTCTTGATTTCAGGGGGCCCCCCTCGTTTCAGCAGACTGCCAGCTCGAAATCGGTGGTGTCTTGATTTCAGGGGGGGGGCCCCCCCTGGTTTCAGCACACTGCCACGGTGGTGTCTTGATTTCAGGGGGGGGGGGGGGGCCCTACCCCCCTCGTTTCAGCACGTTACCAGCTCACCATAGATTTCATGCTGGCAGTGTGCTGAAACGAGGGGGGGGTACCCCCCCCCTGAAATCAAGACACCACCGAATTTGCGCTGGCAGTGTGCTGAAACGAGGGGGGGGTAACCCCCCCTGAAATCAAGACACTTCCCGGATTTGAATGGGGGGTCCCCCCCCTGAAATCAAGACATGTCATGATTCGAGGGGGGGGGGGTACCCCCCCCTGAAATCAAGGCGTAAAAGCGCTATTTCGGCCGGAGCATCGTCCGGGCCGATTAGCTAGGATAGGGAAGAGTGTCATACTCTTCCCTATTATGTACTCTTGGCTGTATATGATGCACAAAAAGCAGACGGCCAGAGTTGCATTCGAATTTCATAATGTGGCCGTAAAGAAAACACTACTTTTGCGATAAAACAAGTCAAATTTGCACATGAGTGGCAGTAGGAGTAAAAATTGCCGGCAAAATGCGAAGACCTACAATTCCCCATAAAAACGGTTAAAAGATACTGTCGCTTGAATACACTAGTCAAGTTGCATAGCCCCAGATATGGTAGTTCATCATGTGGTATCTCCCATGATCCTTTAGGCATGAAAGGGTTAAACTAATGGCACTATTACGCAGTATATACTCAAATTTTTGTAAAATTGGAGTCGGACATGGTAATTTTTTTCAGGTTTCGCGGGTCAGAAAAAATTTAGCGACCCGCGCGGCCTGGGCCCGGTTTCATAAAAGATCAGTTGCGATTCATTAGTAACACTGATATAAGCTAGAAAATAAGTTATAACTGTGTTAACTTAATGCTTCTGTTGGAAATTTTTACGACGTATTGCCAATATGTTAGATAATGTGTGTGTAAACTTTTGTCACATTTGCTCGATGCAGACAAAAGTCTAGCTAAGTCAAAGTCATTCATTAGTTCCAAATATTAGTAAATCCTAGTGGTTCCGAAAAAATCACTAATATTTGCAACTAATGAATGACTTCAAGCTAGCTATAGTTTTCACTGGATAACTTGACTTTTATGAGATTTGAACCACACGTGGTGTAACATATTGGCTGTCTGTCAGAAATATTGTATTTCTAGCAGAAATATTGTGTAATGGCCAAGTTATACGTGATTTTCTATGCTGCACCAGTGTTACTAATGTATCGCGATTCATGTTTTATGAAACCGGGCCCTGAAGTGGGTAGCCGCGGGTCGACCCACGGCTCAAGGTTTCCGACCCAACCCAACCCGCGGGCTCCCACGACCCGCGTCCACCCTGGTTGGATTTGGGTCAAACAAATTTGAAGCGTGGGTTACCAGCCCGTGAGGTAATCAAGACCCCGCCCGCCCGTAAGCGCGGAGTCATGGTGAAAGGTAATGGTCATGGTTATGGTTCAAGAGTCAAACTTTTTGACCCTTGAAGGCTTAAAAGCTAAAAAATCGCTACGCTTTTCAGTTTTACGAAAGTTAAATAAATAGCTTTAGCAATAGTTTCAACACTAGCTATTAGTATGTAGTTTCAGTAATTAAAGCATCTATTATGTTACCTTAAATCTATGGTATCTTAAAGGTACGTGAATGGGTATGTTATACTTACAATAATATATAATAAAATTGAATGTTTACTTGGCTGACCACATAGCAATTGTTAAATAGTACTAAAATTTTGGTCAGGGAAATTTTTCCCCCCATATAATGGGGGGAAAATATCCCTAGGGAAATTTTTCCGGGGGGAAAAATTTCCCTAGGGATATTTTTCCGGGGGGAAAAATTTCACGGGGGAAAAA
Source organism: Trissonchulus sp. WLG1_4 (assembly GCA_030248245.1). Lineage (NCBI taxonomy): Eukaryota > Metazoa > Nematoda > Enoplea > Enoplida > Ironidae > Trissonchulus > Trissonchulus sp. WLG1_4. The sequence continues at coordinate 60,439 of JASANF010004606.1, read as the reverse complement.
TTTCCCTGTGACAGTGCTACTGTCAGAAGTTCTGATGCGAGCACCATCCCGTACCAGAAGTTTCTTCCGCTGACACAGTTACGTGGGGGACAGGTTTGATGCCCCAACCACGCCATAGCCCAAAAAGCTTTTGATTGTGCCTAAGTTTTTTTGATAAAGTTGACGTTTTGACATGCGTTGAGAGGTTGGGGCTCAAGAAATTTAATTAAACTGCCACCCAATACGCGCTTCGTAAAGTTGCCGAAGCCAGCAAATTTTTAATTACAAATCAGATACGAAGTTAGATCTATTTGGTAAATGATGGTCAGTCAGTATTTTTACTGTTTAACATATGCTTGAGAGGTTCCACATATAAATGCAACATCGATACGTCAGACAAGCCTTCTAGCTCAAACTTTAACTAATAGCTTGATGTACAAAGTTTAAACTTAAAGTCAGTTTGCCGAATGCCGGTGAACTGACATGTCTGCAGCAGACAGTTGTGACCATTTCATGCTTGGAATTCTATTTGGAAACTTATATATTGTAAAAAAAATCTTCGTGATTTTATAAAATTTTGAAAACTTAAAGTCTCATCTGAAATACCGAGACCACCCTATGGCAGGTCTCGGTTTTCCTACCGAGACCGAGACCGAGACCGAGACCGAGACCAGCCTAGTCTCGGGTTTTTTACGAGACCGAGACCGAGACCGAGACTGCCAACCCTGATTATAACCCTTTCATGCCCAGAGGATCATGGGAGATACCACATGATGAACTACCATAGCTGGGGCTATGCAACTTGACTAGTCTATTCTAGTCACAGTATCTTTGAACTGTTTTTATGGATAATTGTAGGTCTTCGCATTTGGCCGGCAATTTTTAGTCCTACTTCACACAGAGAAGCTTATGCTTAATTAAGCAATGTGCAAATTTGACTTTTTTTCATTGCAAAGGTACTATTTTCTTTACTGCCACAAATTCTAATGCAACTCCAGCAATCCGCTTTTTATGCACCAGATACAGCGGATAATGTAGTTTATTTCTAGCATTTAACTATGGCAGGCGCACAGTTGCTGCGTTGATACTCTAGGGTGAGGTACATTATGCCTGAGCGATGGCGAAAGCCGTAAGTTTTTACAAATTCTCAACTTTGAACGCTTATAACTCAAAAACGGGGCGTCCTAGACCCTTGATCGACGACGGATTGTATTTTAAGCAACGTTCATTTCTCTATCGAATGGTGGTTTTGTGATCTCTCTACGACGCACGTAGCCGAGCAATCTCCAAAAAACTAGAAGGTTTCAGAATGAGGCTGTCTAGCCAGTGATAGTCTGGGCATTAAAGGGTTAATAATCAACTTTTGGTGTACATTGTGTAGCTGTACAACAAGTTATAGCTGACCTCTGGTCAGTTTACTTAACAATTGATACTTAAAACTTACTGACGCATTTGCGGCATATTTGGGCACTTTGTTAATTAGTAGTAATTTTATGCGAAAGTAGCGTATGAGACTTATGAGTAATTCAAAGCACTGAAAGTTTATCGTATTTTCTACTGATTTTTCCATGAAATATTTTTAATATTTTTTAATCGTGATTTTATGAAAACGTGATTAAACAGTTTTGATTCAGCATGCGGTTATACCCGAGTGTGCGTTATATGCGTTATATGCATATAAGTGTTATATGCGTGCACGCTAATTTCGTGGCAGCCAGGCAGGATTAAAAATATTAAAAATATGACTTTTAATATTTTTAATATTTTTAATCTTGATTTTATGAAAACGTGATTAAACACTTTTAATATTTTTAATATCGCTGATTAATTTTAATATTTTTAATCTTTTTATGAAAAGGCCCTTAGAACCTTTCAAGCAATTATGTTAAAAGTAAAATGCTGCCCATCATTTACCAGATAGTCCTAACTTCGTAGTTAATTTGTAATTTTAAAAAGGCTGGCTTCTGCAACTTCTGATCGTAGCACGAGCACGGACGATTCTATGCTGGTACCGGCGTTAGGCTGCAAAAGTGCCAACCTATGTATGCAGTATACACTACAAAATGCCTGTATTAAAACGTCCAAAACGCCCTGCTAGGAATTGTGCGAAACTTTAATATCCAAAAATTGTCAAAATAGCGGGAAAATGATTCTCTTCTCCGGTTGTCATTACTCTCGTGCATCCGGTCGTTACAATGATAAGTTTCTCGCAACCTAATGGTCACTTTTATCATAGTTAATTACTAACTTTTCACGTTTCAAAATACCTTAAGTGTCTAAAATTGAAATTTTAAAAAAGGTTTTCAAGGGCTTGTCTCAGTCTCATAGGTCTCGTTTTGGTGGTTTCGGTTTTGGTCTCGGTTGTAAACCCGAGGCTTGCCAACCCGGGAGCCAGGTACATTATTTGCACATTAAGGTCAAAACAGGACGTTAGGGAACGTAACCAAGTGCTAAGCTGGCCACTTGAAAGCGTGTCTTACTCTTCCCATTCTATACTCTTGATATAATGTACATATCCCTATGTGATTAAAACTAGACCAGGAAAGTAGGTACGGTACAGTGGTCAAAAGTATTTTGTAAGGAATTTCGCCCCAATTTCAGTATTTATGCCATGCCGCTCAATAAAGGTGTGACCTAATAGTAGCGCCCCAAACAGTAGAGGACTCAGTACAATATATTCGTCGTACGTTTTTGGCTTTTGCATAGATTATAGGTGCCTCCCTGAACTAAACTACATTAAACATTAAACATTATGAAATACTTGACTACACGATTGGAAAGCTAACTAAAAGTGTCAAACTAGGAGCAGTTAATTAATTAAAAGGTAAGAATTAATTCATTAATAGATAGTATTAATATAGTTAAGATTCATAATTAATTTAAAAATCAACTACAGTAAGCTAATAAATGCGAGTAAATTTTTGCTTAAACTGGTTAATCTCTGTACACTTACGGATATTAAGGTTTTGTATGTTTAACACATACCCACTTGATCTCCACGATCATCTAGATTAGCTTAATCTAATTTATGAAAACAGATTAAGATTAGTTTGATTAGCATAAAATTTAATCGTTAATCGGTTTTCATGAAATAATTACAGATTAAGATCAACGCCTAATCCTTAATCTAATTCGCGAAAACAACACCCGATTAGATTAAGCCTCAGCCAGCACCTACAGTACCGATCAGAATTAACTACCTATGATGCTGCAGTCAGCGTCACTGATCGAGCAAGAGCGTCACTGACTGCGGTCACTGCATTGACGTCACAGGTCTAATAAATTGGACATGTTTACTGAATTTCAATGGGTGACTCCGGAGTCAGAGTCAGTGACTCCGGAATCACGCTCACATTAGTCACCGCCCAGACAGCCCAACCAGATTGTTAGTAGCTTGTGTAGGTACGTATATGCTGATGTTAGAAACTGGGTTTGGCTGCAAGCCAGTCTACCTACATACCTGAATATAACCACGCAAAATACATACAGTTTCAAACATTATTTACAGCAACGTATGTTGTATTGTCAAATTAATCATAGCGGTATGAAATTAATTAACTAAAATAATTAAAACTAATTAATTAAATCTAATAACTAATTAACTAAAAAATTAAAATTAACAACTCAAATTTATAAACAAGCAAGTGTGAAACTTAATTGATAATTTGTTGAACATACCTATCATAGATTTTTCGAAAGCTTTCGGCGTAAATTCAAACTATGGCTTTAACTGTAATTTTTTTCGACAACAAGCACAAAAATTGACATTACTCTGGCATTGACTACTGATACTGTATGTGGATACTTTAATTTTTTCAATACATACTTTATTGCAAAACTTAAATAATGACCATATGCTAAAGGATTGTAGGGCCGCCAGTTTCTGGCAGCAGCAAATACGTACCTACACAAGCTAGCAACAAACTGGTTGGGCTGTCTGGGCGGTGACTAATGTGAGCGTGACTCCGGAGTCACTGACTCTGACTCCGGAGTCACTCATTGAAATTCAGTAAACATGTCCAATTTATTGGACCTGTGACGTCAATGCAGTGACTGCAGTCAGTGACGCTCTTGCTCGATCAGTGACGCTGACTGCAGCATCATAGGTAGTTAATTCTGATCGGTACTGTATGTTAATACGTTACTATTAACTTGAATTTATGAAAACGATTCAGATTAAGGCCTTAATCTAGATAATCGAAAAAACAATTTGTAAAAACGACGCTGATTAAGATGAGCGTTAAGCGAGCTAATATTTTTAATACGTTAATCCTTAATCGGCATTCATAAATTCTTAATCGAGTTGATCTGATCTCGTTAATATATTTTATGAAAAGGCCCTAAGCAAATGTGCAAATGCGAAGTAACTTGTTCTGGAGTCAAAGCTTATATTGACCATCCAGTCGTTTTCAAATGAAAATGGATTTGCCCGACGCCATTTCATCATCCGACGCGTCGGATTGCAGCATCCGTTGAGTCGGATGACATCGGGTTTCATCACCGAGGCCGTCGGATGACATCATCCGACGGGCCTGGCTGGGCGTCGGATTGCATAATAGAGTTGGAAATTAAAGAGCTTGCAGGCAAAATTTATGAGGGTGATTGCATAATCGAGGGCGTCGGATGACATCACCCGACGCGTCGGATGACATCATCCGACGCGTCCGATTTCATCAGTAATCCCGACACCTAGAATCCATTTTCATTTGAAACCGACTGTATATGTGTATTATGGAGTTTGGCGCCTGTAAGATGAAAAAGTAATCATTCAATACGGAGTATCAAAAATATTGATCACCAGTGTCAATATTTTATGCAGCGGAATTTTTTTACTGATGACTGATGCAGAAGCAAAATGGTTAATCAGTAAAATTACATGATTGTTTAATCAGTAAAGCTGATGAAGCATCAGCACAACACTGGTGGTAGAATAATAAAATACTGATGATAGCCACTAGCCATCAGTATTTTACTAATGAAACTATTTGTGAAATTCACCAATAGTTTGACATCACAAAAAATTTTAGTCGATAAATGACGATTGATTGATGCAGATTTCAGTTTTAATGTTGATTGTGCAGATTTCTGACGGTTTCAGCCTACCAACTTATCCCTAAAATTACTCAATGGTTGAGAAATTGGACCCCATATTTTAAAATTCCAAGTATACATAGTTGCAACAATTATCGATTCCTTATGTTGATTTTTTGCCCTTACTATAGTGATAGTGATACTTTTCAGGTTTCGTTGTCGCAAATTCAGCTTCAACTGTTGGTTCGCCTTGCTCCTTAGAAAACGGTTCGACATGTATGGCTGCATTTGTATCGAATCTTGGTCTCGAAGGATCATTCGGCAATGACAAAGCACTACCAATTCTAAACCAAATAGCCCGTGCTTTTGAAGATAAAGATAGTCTACTTCCTGTTTGCAGGTTCGTTTTGTAAATTGCTTTAGATTACAAGCGACTTTTCACATGCGCACGTAAATTTCTTATGCAAATATTACAATTATGAGATACTTTACAAACCAGATAAAACTAAATTCTCGTTTAGTTTTATATACCATCCCTAAACCCCGGACTAACATATAAAAGTCCAGTCCTTAAATCCGGTAAATAAACGTGTTCATTTAAAACTTGTGACTCAGCAGGATTCAAGAGTTACACAATTTTTTGGTAGTAAGGTTTAGTTGTGTGGTTTTTTTGTAAATTTTCATACAAGGTGCAATAAATCCGAATGATGTGAAAACTTGTCATAATTAAAAAAAAAACAAGTTTAAGAAACAGCAATAATCAAGTTATTAAGTTATCAAGTTAAATTATTTTTAATGAACATTGCTGTGAAACATTGAAACGGTATGTAATAAAAAAACTTGGCTTTTTATAGGGCGCAAAAGAATCTGATTGGCTGTTTCGGACCTAACGGGGAACATTGTATCACAGAGCCCGATTTTTTTCGGAGTCTTGAGATCGATGCTGCAAACGCTAAAAGTCTGGCTAGAACTTTTCAAAACATGAAGATTCTTTGCGAGCCAAATTTGTTATCAGGTTGGGCTATGTTTGTCATTTTATGACCCTAAGAAGACGGCACAAGCCTAACTATAATTGTTCAACGTTGCACACACATGAGTACTACAGATGCTAATTAGTTTGAATTTGAAACAGTGTGTGCAGTGCGAAAATGCACACAACGTTTTTACGTTGTATAAATCTTATACGCTGGAGATTACGATTTGTGCGGCAAAGTCAAAAGTGGATTGATTTTTTTCTGCGAATTGCGTTTACTTGTTATTTTCATCTCAGTAAAATTTAGACATTTAAATTGGTTTTTGCGCGGCCGCCGTGCATACTAATTTCAGTCAATGCCGGGAAACTGAAAACGCATGTAAATCATGCTCAGTTTCAGTGCATTGAACTGCGATGCGTAAAGAAATATAATGACAAATTTGCTACGGATCACCATTTTGCACTTGTAAAAGGAATTGTAAAACTGCGCAAAAGCTGCTGCCTAGATCATAAAATTTTGTATGCTGCATGACAGCTGCGCAGCAAGCCTGCGAGAATGACTGGTCAGGCAGCGATGCGTCCTTGAGTTTGAGTCGTCAGTTCGAAAGCTATGGTATGTGTCCATCACTGAATAGGTATGCTGCTTTTGCTAACATGTTGCTGAATAAGTTAACGGCTATGCTCGTACACTGATTGTGCACGAGGATCTATTCACAACGCTAACTGTCTTTCTTTTGCAAAGCAAGAATCCTGTCTTCAACACAAGCTTCGGAGATTGCAGATAATTTTGTGTCCTGAATTATGTTCAACAGTTTTCGAAAATTTCACGATTTGGGACTGACATTTAAATTTAGTATTATGTCACTAAAATCACGCATTCACAAATATTTGTTTGTTTTTTTCCGTAACATTGTAGTGGGGTTCTACAACAATCCGGTCAAGGGCCGCGCTACATTTTTCCGAAACGGCAAAATAATACTAACTGTCGTCCAGTAAACAAATATACGCTTGTCAACAAAAGTGCTTGTTTAGGTTTTGTTTTGGTCCTTTGTAGCGGGAACGTACCCTTGAAAGACATTGTAGTTGTTTTGGTAGTTTTGAGTGTGAACCCCAGACTTGGAGGTAACTTTTCCAGTTTTTACAACTTAGATAGCATTCCTTTTGGGCTCGGGCGCAAGGTCAATTCTGAACTATAGGCTCTCACCATCGGTTCTAAATTCAAAGAGCCCCGTGCTTTGAGGTTTGAAAATTCAGAGGTTTTCGTTAACATCGGATAATTACTACTATTTACAAAACGGCTAACAAATTGAGGTGTGTGCTCAAAGCAGCCCTAAAAGTAAAATGTGAAAAATGTAACAAAAACGTCAAATGTAAGATCTTGTATAAAGCTTAAGGACTAGAAAGACCAACAACGGTAAAATTATTTAATGCTTTAGGACATGTTTTACAAAATTTTTTTTGGTGTTTCAGAGCTGCATGATAATTTCTACTGCATCCATGGATTATGGCGGGATCCAGATAACTTGAAGTTGTGTGAGAATGATTCTCAGGGTCCAGGAGACTCTACTCCTGCCATACGTTGCAAGTACAGGAACAAATTTTTTTAAAGATTTCAACGGCCGTTGAGCTCAACGGGCAGATGAAAGTTCTAAGTTAAAAACTTTTATAGACTGAAATTTTATTAAAGTACTCGGTTAAGCTCAACGTATCCTCTGAAATTTTTTATATGTAAAATTGGTTGAAATTAAAAAAGCACAGTAGTGCGACACAGACGAGAAACCCTTGACGTGGTATTTTGTCCCGTCTATTCTCTAGAGTGCCTCCTGGCACCGATTTTATACAAAACATGCCAATTTTGACCAAGTATTTAGCTGTTGATCAGGTAGTTACTAAATTTTGCTTCATCAATGGTGGGATACCGAGTCTGTAAAAGAAATACATTTTATACAGCTGTTACAAAACTTTTCAAAACTCGTCAGGTTCACAATTATTTATCAGGACTTTATCAGCTATGTAATATGTTTAAATTAGTTAAAATAATTAACACAAATAGATCAGTTTTTAGCCTTCGTTTGATACCAAAAACATGCTCTTTTCATTGGCTTGAGCAAAGATATGTAAAAACACTCATTGATGATTTGCTTGTGCGTTCCCACGAAAATTCACGAAAACTTGTTACCATGTTGACTGTTTACACGCTGCGCATGACACGCTCGCCAAGCATTAATTTTCGACATTTGATAAAAAAGGCTAACTTTCTCACTCCAGTCAAAAGTGTATGCTTTTGGTATCAAGCGAAAGCTAAAGAAGTGAGCTATTCAGTGGTAATATTCAATTTAACTAATTTTAAAAACAAATGCTGGAAAATGACTGTGAATTTGATAAATTTTGAAAAGCTTAGTAAAGACTTCTGAAATTTTATTATTTTTACGGACTGCGCTTGGTCACAGCGCTTCAATTGGTGCAAAAATCGTCACAGTTCATCAGTTACAGCGAAAACAAGGCATCAAAATATAGTTTTTAGTGGAAAAATCAATAATTTAAAAAATCAATAAATATTCACAGATGCTTGCGATAATTAGTCATCTTGTATATATCGCTAGACTCAGAATGTTAAAGACTATCGACTGATATATAACACATTCTTCAATTAATTAGGCGAAAGAATCCATTTTGTTAGAATTAAAGTTTTTAACCAGATGTTTTTTTAAATTTATTACTTTCACTAGAATATCAAGCAAATACGCATTTGAATGATATAATGCGAGTACCTCAAACTACTACAACTAAGCTCTTTTTTCAGTTGACATTTCCAAGTTTTTTCTTTCGTTTTCGTTTTCTTTATTTGTCAAATCCTGACAAGTTGGCAGGATTAACTGATAAATTTTATTATTATTTTATTTTCTAAATTTTATCAAAGGTGGCGCTCAGGGGAACCGACTTTGGCGTTTAAATTTTTTCAGCGACATTTTTGACCATAATGTCTTGAAGGAAAGTTGTTCAAAATAAAAATAGCTTTCATTTGATGTGCATATTGTGATAAAATTTTTTTTAAATTTTTTGGACAATTTTGTAGCCGTAGCAAAAAAAATTTTGTTTACTGATTTTAAGGATTTGATAGAAGGCGATAATGCATTTTCCGCACTCTACAACTTTTGTGAAAATTTTTATTTCTTAAAAAATTTTAAAATTTATGAAATTTATTGCTGTTTTACGTTTTGATACTTTTTGTTAGCTTTTAACTTTTTTAGTGTTCTTAAATTATGCAGATACTGATGTAAGATTAGTGTTTATACTCAATGTGAAAACTACAATTAACAATCTAGCATAAACACATTTGATTAAATGAGAAAAAGTAATAAATAAAACTATTGTAAGACAAATGTATGATTTTACCTCTTAAAATGCGCCAGTTTTTATCTGTTGTATCATTTAGGGCAGCCTACCGATGGTGTAATGACAATATTTTTGCAACTTTATTCCAAGCGTCTCACTTTTTAGATCCATGAATCAGTTCCGAAGCTGTGCGACAGGTATAGCCAAGAAGCAATGCGGTGAAAAGGCTGGTTACGCGTTCTGTTTAACAGCTAAAGTTGCAAAGGAACACGGAAGTTGTGCAGAGAAGCTGCAATGCTAAACAGTATTTGTTCATCACTATTGATTAAAGAATAATAAAGGATATTAAAAGGAAATTTAAAAGAAAACTTGAATACACTAATGGTAGGATTTAATCTCAGCATAGAAAATGTAAATTGTGTAAAACACTCCGATAGTAAGGATGACATTTTCATGAGAAAAACGAATATTATAAAACCGAGATCGTTTAGGTAAGATATCTAAAGTCGATTGCGCAGTTCTGTTTTCATTGTGGCAAGAAAATTAAAAAATAACCTAAAATGCATAAGCTATGTAGGTTTTTTATAGTAGTTAGAATAAATGTTTTTAAGTTTTTTATAAAGCCATTTCTAAACATTCAGACTATGCAGACTGAACATTTTGTTTTGGTAAAAGAAATCAAGCAGGCACGTAAATTATCATATTTCCACGGATGTAGACGGAAGGACTGTGCGGGACTTTTTGGGTAGATTTCACAAAGGCTGTTTTATAAACCATCGTTTTACGTACGGTTTTATATAACTAGCACATAATTTTGCTAAGGAATATATAATGGAATGGAAAAATAACATACTGCCTCGAACTACAGAATTGGTCCTTTTTATTTTAAAACTATTTTAATGTAGAAGAAATGTGGAAAATGTTTATGTCAGTTATTGATGTCTTAGTGAATATGTATGTCCCCTTCAAAACTTGTTGTCGGAAAAAGCCTCGTATGCGAAAACCTGTTAGGCATTTGATGTTAAAAACAAGGTTTTCGCGATTACAGAACAGACCCTTGTGAAGAAAACAAAAGCATACTTGAACAAGCCACAACTGAGTTTGACAAATTATTGAGGCAGTTCTCCGACGCCGATGAATTTAATGTTTTAATGCAGAGTAACCAAATACCGTTTTTCTCTTATGTCAAATCCAAATTAAGTGTGAAAAAACTATAATTCCACTTAAAGACTCAAAGCGACGAGATTGTATCAACTATAAAGACTTTCCGAAAATTCATCTGCAGGTATTGATAATGTTTCCGTAATAATTTTGAAAAAAAATGCTCATGTAGTGTCCATACCTCTCCAAAAAGTTGTTAACGAAACTTTAGAAACAGGCCTACTTTGGGGGGTAACACTTTCTGTTTGTGCCCAGAAAATTCAATGGTTTCTTTCGCGCTTTCACTCAAGCGTACCACTCCCTAGGCTACTGTGGCACTGGCGGAGCATACATTACATACCACATACACAATACTACATACTACAAAATTACAAATAATCCTAGACTAAACACACACAACACATAACAACCACAAACTGAAGCAAAACCGAATACACTATAATACATATATAATACATATACACTATAATACATATACAGCATAATGCATATCTAATACCGAATACACTTAAAGCACAACAAGTTATGACAAGTTCTGAGCAAAACCGAAGGCAAATTAAAAAAAAACAAATCTAAAATAATAAAACAAAAATATACACAATACAATATATACTACAAATGCTGAGTTAGGGGTTCAACCAAGTTTGTCGTTATATTCGACGTCTCCAGACATCATCTACACTGCCTTACGAGGTAACCCCTAGTTTCCTTGGGCTAGCTGGAAGTACTCAGAGTCCGAAGACTCCAAGTTTGGGTCCGCACGCCAGTGGGTGGGTCGGTTCTGCTGCTGCTTCTGCTGCTGTGGGCCGGGCTCATCAGCTCATGGTGCCCGAATGGGCCGGAAATGTTGTGAGTGCTCGAATATATAGACCAATGAAAACGGGCCAGAAAGTCCATGCCGATCAGTAGGTCGTAGGGGCTATTGGGCGAAACGTTGAAGGCATGGGTATAGCACGTCCGGCGACTTGAATAGGTAGGTCTACTGAACCTTCAACGCCTACCACTTCCCCATTGGCTACTTTTGCAGTCAGGGTAGTCGGCAGCTTCTGTTTTATCTCCGGGTGCTTCCGTTTTAGCATATTAAAAATGTTTATGGAAGCAGATTGACATCGTGGCTCCGGTGTCTACGAGTCCAAACAGGGAGCATTCTTTGATGTAGACGTTGACCAGTAACACGGAGGATGGGATGATTTTGGATTTTTCTCCCATATTGAAATTAACATTGCTGACAAAAAAGGTAGATGTAATTCGTCGAGACTGGGGTGACAGGAAAGGCGTGTGGTGGTAGGTCGGTGTGGGACTGGTCCTTCTTCCCTTCTAGTCTCTGGTTTCCCGTCTCTGTTTGGTTTTTACCAGGGATTCAAGGTCGGGGGGTGAATAGGTTGTCCTCTTCTGTGTCTCCTTCCTGTCCCGAGGACTCAGAAAGTGAACACTCTGGTATCCGGTGAAGTTTTCGTCGAGGTTCTGGCTTCCTCTTCTGAGTTAAGTCAGCTGGATGACTACCATCTGGGGGTGATCGGAATTATGGTCCTCCTCCGGGTAGAAGTCCTCATCGAAGTCACCGACCGTCATGTAGGCGACTTTGCCTGGTCCATTCCCAGATCTTTGGGGGTAGGAGTCTCTGCCTTGATTATTGTTCTCACCTCTGGCTCAGCCTGGGACTGGACGATTGGGAGGTTTGTGGCAAGGCTGGTCTTCTCGGATTGGCTGCAAGTTTTATCGTCCCTGTTGGAAGTTTGAGCGATCCTGTCGAATCGGGGTGGAGGGGTAGGTCCCTCGTCCTCGTTTGTTTCCGGATCCGAACTGTCCTCCGCGTGAAGTATAAGTTCCACGGTCCGTTACATTTCCTCGATTCGGAAAGAATCCACGCTCTCTGGCTGGAATGGCTGACTGAGGAGTTGTGGCGCAATCTCGGGATAGTTGTCCATTACCTCTACATTGATAGCATTCCGCATCAGGGTTCACTAGGCTTGGTTAGAAGGTTGATGGCTGGTATTGTAGACTAGGTCGGTCCTGATAGTGCCGGTCCTGGGATTCCGTTTCAGGTGGCACTGGAGGGAATTGCTGCTGTCAGTTATGCTGGTTCAGCATCAATGCATGAATTTGCATTTTGCGCGTACGCAACAACTCTTCTCGGAATAAAATCATCAAGGAGCGCATTTTCTCTGCGTCGTTACTCATCTGGTCAGGAGTCGTAGGGGCTGGTGGAGGGGCAGTATTAATTTGGACAATTTGGGCAGTATTAATTAATTAAACCTTTCCCGTGTCTTCTAGGATGGCGTGCAAGGCATGCTCCTGGTCTTCGTCTATTGTAGCTCCCTTTTTGGCTTTCTTCAGTACTCCGGCAACGTGGGACAGGAGGACCGTAGGTAACTTGGCCAGAATCTTCTGTTCGGCTTTCATTTTGCAGAGGTTTTCGACCAAACGGCGTAAGGATTCTCGGTTTTTGGCCAGCTTTTCACTTGAGGTAGGAAAGGCAGGGCTACAGCTTGCGGGCTGTCTTGTAGACCGCATTTGAGTCTAAACATTATCTTTTTTGTCCGCTGGTCGTCTTCTGTGGATTCTCCGGGGAAGTCTTTGAATAATAGGGTCTCCAGCTCAGAAGCGTAAGCGGCCACTGTCTGGTCCACAAGCTGCAATCTCTAGTAGAACCGCTGTGCCAGCGACTCTCGTTGCTCGGGTCGTGTTTGATACAAGAGGCGCAGCTTGCTCTTCAATCCTTCGTAGGTCAGGGGCATGTGGGCCTGTAACGCCATCTTGGTCTTATTCAAGCAGGTGATTAGGGCGGGTCGCCAGCAGTCAAGGGGAATATAATTGGCTTGAGCCACTGCCTCAATGATAATAATCCTGTCGGACCACTTGGTGGCTCCTTTCTTGTTTCCCTGGAACGGTTCAATATTCCGAAAGATAAAAGCCTATCCCCTGCATTTCCGTCCCAGGCCATAGAGGGCTAGTCTCCCGGGTGGTGCACCCCTGGGTTATTGATTGGGGGTACAGCATTGGTGGAAATTTGGTTCGGGGCCCCTTATGCTAGGTGATTCACTGTTAGCTGGTGAGTTGTTGGATCGTGGCCTCACACTCATGGGTTTCTGAGTCAGCGAGGCCTGCGGTGGCGATCATGACCACGTGGTTGTCATCAGGTGGGTGGAAGGTGGCAGGGCAAGTGCCCAGGGCTCCTCATTAAGGCCAGTCCGTTTGCTCGTTCTAGTTGGGTCGATGGTGTGGAGGCATCGACTGGTAGGCTTCCTTTTGCGGTGCTGAGTATAGGTCCGGTTGAGTCAGGGATGTTCGCGTTTCCCCGTAAGTAGCTTCGTACAGGGCCGCAGCCCAGTAGGGTTTAGCCCTCTGGCATTCTTGCCAGCTCCTTTCGGCACTTTCGGGTTCCAGAGGTAGGTAAGCCACGACGTGATCCAGTAGCTGGTTAATGCGGGCTGTATCAGGACGTACAGGTTGTCCACACTGTGATGTAATGGTCATCAGTAGTCCCCCAGGGTTATAGTAGCCATAGGTTGAGGAGGAGGCTACTGAGGGAGAGTAGCACATGGAAGAATCCGCATAGTAACCGGTACTCCCCGAGGTTTTCGACCAGTCACTACCAGAGATACACGGGGGGAATTGGCGAGGGGGGGTGCCCGACCCCTGGCGCAAGGGGGGGTGGTCCCTAGTTTTGGCTATTTTCCGGCGATAGCCGAAAATTTTTCAAAATTTTTCGATTTTCAACTCATTTTTGGGGTACTTTTTTGGCCGCAGGCGAAAATTTTTTGCAATTTTTCAGTTTTTTACGCATTTTTGGGGCACTTTCTTGGCCATCAGAGGGGGGGTGCCGGATGTCTGAGGGGGGGGGGGTGCCCCCATACCCCCCTATGTGCATCTATGGTCACTACACCCATAGTGAACGTAGGGTGGTCGTTGGGATCCGTTTGGGTTCCTCTGATTGTACCAGGCGGACTGGAGTGCCCTTCCAGTTGGTTGTGGTTTACTGTGATTTGTGACTCCTGTCTCAGATACACTCAAACCACAACACGACACGGGGTGGCGAGGGTCGGTGTAATTGGGGGGCCCAACGGGTTGATGATCCAGGTTTCCAGTAGTCATTCTGACCAATGGGGGTTCATTCCAAGATGTGGGCGGTCCCACAGATGTTAGGGAGGCGACGGACTGGTGTGTTAGGGCTTCACTGGCTTTATGAGAACGGGGCCCAGTTCTAGGCAGCTTCCCTGACTGCTCTTCCATTTTTGTGCCGGAGTCAAGCTCGGGTAGCGAATATATCCCAAAGTTTTGCGCTAAATAATTAGTCAAACTAGGGACAGCAAAATTATTTATCGATAATACCCCGATCATTGATGGTTGTTCCTCCTTTTCCCCATAGTTTCGCGTAGACACTTTGGGCCCAAGAGGAATAGCGGAGCCGGGTAGCAAAAATACCACGGAATTCCGCTCAGACAATCCGACTTCAATAAGGGGAGCTTAGGCGGTCCGGTGGATATACCCAATATACCAGAATATACCCCGGTCATGCCAAAGACTGTTCGGCATCGGTGGTAGTACGGGCTCGAGTAGCGAATATACACCGATTACCCGTGGTCTAGTTGGGCCGTCCCCAAAGGATTCCAAATCGCTAGGACTGAGTGACCACAACGGTGACTCAGCGGTCAGGCTCTCAAATGACCCTAAGGTCTTCTCTGATGAGAGATTGGAGTCGGGGGACTTCTCATTGTTCTTGGTGGGGACCGGTGACTGCCTAAAGGTGGGTCTTCCGAGTCCTCTGGCTCTCTGTCGGTTTCCCAAGCCGATTGGATTCTTTGGCGGTCACAGGTAAGTTTTCCCCCTTGGGTTCCCCACCTAGTTTCTGGGGGGTGCTGGTGCGGGGTGTTACTTCTTTATCCCCGTCTTGAAATTTCAGGTTTTGGGAGGCGGTCGAAAATTCGGTTGGCTTTCCCCCACTATCACTTTTTTCCCCAGCTTCCTCCTTAGAGGTTCCTACTTTTGGGGTGCCTTAGAGCCGGTGGTAAAGGGAGTCAGCTCCCCCATACCAGAAAAGCATTCCCCCTGATTCAAGCCTGCTTTGTGGAGAGGCGTGCGTATATACTAGCAATGCTCCTTCGCCTTTTTTATTCTTCCTTTTGGACTTCCGTCTCAGCAGACTGAGGGAAATTGTCGGAGAAGTAGGTGAGCCTCCGCCGTACGAGGGGACTATTTTGTCTGCGCTGAAAAAGTGGGGCCAGCTCTTCCCCTAAACTAGCTGGGGTTTGTGGGTCAGCACACAAAATTTGGCAGAGGGTCCCTCGGATTCCTTGTCTGTGCTTAGCGTAGCTGTGTCAACACAACTTTGACCTGCACTTGACGCGGAGTCAGAGGTGGCCAGGGACAACAGCAATTTCAAGCACGGGGACGAATGGAGTTCGGAAAGGGCCAGCAAAAAAGTGAGCAAGGAGCGTAGGAGTCGGCCAAGACAAAACTGCGCAACGCGGATAGGGAGCATACTCACAGTAAATAGGCGCTGCGCTGGTGGGGAGGGGTAGGTTACCTAGAACTTGGCACCACGAGATCAGTAGTAGCCACAATGCAGGCATAAATAGTAGGCCCAATATCAGTCCCATTAAGGTGAATACATATACCAGGAGAAAAAATGGGTAAGGCTGGGAGTGACAATACAACAAACATATTTGAGGTCAATTGGAGGAAACAAAATTAAACAATAGAATAGCACAACAATGGGCACACTACACTGCATAAATGACAGTACAATTTTACCGTTATTATTGTACAATATCATAGACCAAAACGGGGGGAGGGTGAAGAACACCAAAATAGTGGAGGACCACTATCATGTCAAAAAAAAACAAAACCGGAGTGGGGGGGGGCACAAAAAGACAAACATTTATGTATATATACGCACACGAAACTCACAGCAAAATATTACGCAATATATACCAAAATTGTAGCTCCTCCTAAAAAACGAAAAAAAGCACACAAAAAATATCACACAATTAATACCAAAATTATGAGAAAAATATCACAGTACTACCACTGCTTCACGTAGGTGTTTTACCAAAGTAGGTAGTCCTCTCAGCACGGTACTTACTCTTCGTTTGGTTGGTTATCTTATTCTAGAGTAGCTTCACGTAGGTGTTTTACTAAAGTAGGTCGTCTTCTCAGCACGTTACTTGCTCTTCGTTTGGTCATTTTTCTTTAGAGTAGCTTAGAGTAAATTGAGAGTAATTAGCTGATCATACTTTTCTCGGATTTGACTTATGGTGGTGACGGTATGCGCAGTGATCACCTGGTTATGCTATTTTGGAGTAGCTTCTGCTGCGTTGTCATGGAATCACCGAGCAACGGCATGGAAGAAGGCGTGTTGCTCTAGCATTGGCGATCGCATGGTTATCTTATCTTAGAGTAGCTTTCGTCGGTGTCGCAGAGTCATGCTTTCTGACAAATCCTGGGTAAGTTATGCCTCGGTAGCCGCATGGTTATTTTATTTTAGAGTAGCTTCTGCGGTGTTAACGCAAACTTGGGCAAAATCGACCAGTCGTATGCTCACAAAGTGAACACTAGCCACCTCCTCTAGGTTGGAGGGCCTTTACACAGGGGTGTGCGAGTTCACAGACCCCATCCCAACCGGTAATTTGGCGGCCCATACCTGGAGTGCAGCGCTTTGTTTCCGTTGGCTTCGGTTCACAGGGGGCGCCCTCTCACTGCAGTTTTACGCGGAATGAGGTGAGGTAATAGTCAATTTTTTTGATGGCGTAGAAGGCCAAAGCATTGAACAACACTAAAAGAGTCATCACCGTAGAGTGCAAAAGGCGGATTATGTGTAGCAATAGAAAAAATTGAAGCATATTTTTCCGTGTACTTATTTACTAATACTGTACCTGCTTGTTTTCGAACTTCAGCACTTGTGCTTTAATTCATTGCCATTACCAAGTTGCTCAACTAACATGTACAAATTAGTGAATGTCATATTTCAGCTTATTTTTATATGTATACTCACAAAACTTTATGTACAAAAAGTCTAACACTATATTGTATTTACAAGCAGCCTAAGGTAATATGCATTTTAGTTACACATTTGGCTTATTCATTCACACTAGTTTTACTTATACCGTTGGTTTTTTTCGTTTAGTTTTTCTTTTGGTTTTTACTAGTTTTAAAATTCACAATTTGGCATTAACATCGAGTTCTCACTAACACACTAGAAATTTTAGTACTAAAATGTGGCCGAGATTGGCTAATAACTTATTGGTTTTGTAGTAGTAATTTTAGGCACAATGCCTCTTCTGGTACTTACGGTTCTTTTATTTCTAACTTTCATAATTTTTTATGAATGCTTCATAGCAAGGGGGCACCTGTTGGTGATTAACCCAATATGATACTTATGACTGGTTAGAAATGGAGTGAAATGAATTGTATTTGAATATATTAACATGACAAACAGCATACACAGCACATAAACGCGTCTTAGTCTACGTACGATGTCGCAATTAGTTAAAATACATGAATACTGGCGGGTGTTAGAGTAAAGGGGGAAACGAACTCCCCGCAAAAAGTAGTTATATTCCCAGGCGTGGACTATATACATGTGAAACACGGGAAAAAGTACCAGGGAACTCTTGTTGTGATCCAAATTGAAATACTAATTTTTATATTGTTGGGCCGGAATTTTATTTAATGTTTTGGTGTTTCATTAAAGCACTAGTTATTGCGGTTGAGTTGATTTTCCCTTATGGTTGAGTTACGTTGTTTCGTTTGGTTTGAAAATTTTTTTGGTTGAAATTTATATAACAAAATAACAAATTTTGATTCTGTATGTATAATACAACAAATCTGAAAACAAAAACGCGTGGTGCATTTACAAAGTTAATACGAAAAATTTTGAATGATGATGGAAATTTTGAAAATTGAGAAATGTGATGTGTAGAGGGACAAGGGAAAAACCAGTCCTACCCCGCAACCTTGCGGCACAAGAAACAATGGACCATGCGAGGAATCGTGAACTGGAGGACAAGTGGCGACCAATGGCGACGTGTACCCTACGGAGGTGACTCGGCTCAAAACAAAGAGACCGGCTGGCTACCATCTGGTCAACGAAGCTCCCACATTTTTATTGCTGTGGCCTTATTTCGGGCACGATTGACTTTTGTTAACTCTGTAAAGGGGATTTGTTCGGCAAAACAAGCGGGTGCGACGGAGGGGGGGCTGCTATATACGGCCCAAGCCACATGGTTTGCCACGGTTATTAGTCGAGAGTTTACTAGAAAACATTAGGGGTGGATTACACCACGGTGGTTTTTAAAAACCATGGTTTTACGAACGTTTTCTTAAGATTTACACATAATTAGATTACGAATTATCGCCTGATTGTTACGAATTTCGTAAATTTTGTAAATCCACGGTTTTTGCTTAGTTGAAATTTGTCAACTGAGCCAAAACCAAAACCAAACTGAGCGTCAACCACCAACCGCTTTAAAAAATCTTCGAAATTCGTAACGAATCATGCGATATTTCGTAAATGGAATTATGTCCAATTCATATGCGTACGTACGTAAAACCATGGATTTTGAAATCCACCGTGGTGAAATCCACCCTAGGGGTGGATTTCACAAAGGTGGTTTTACTAAACCATTGGTTTTACGTACGTTTTGCATGATTTGCACGTAATTTCATTACGAAATATCGAACGATTCGTTACGAATTTCGTAGATTTTCTTAAACCAATGGTTTAGCTCAACTGAAATTTCAGCTGAACAGAGACCTGCTGTGCTGCAGGTTTGAAATTCCAACTGAGATAAACCAATGGTTTAAGAAAATCTACGAAATTCGTAACGAATGATTCGATATTTCGTAATGAAATTATGTGCTAATCATGCAAAACGTACGTAAAACCAATGGTTTAGTAAAACCACCTTTGTGAAATCCACCCTAGTAGTTTCGCGTGCATGAGTCAGTCGAGTCACGTATTTCATCAGTTTCATAATTCCTTTGTGAGTGAGACAGCGATTTGTGTTGTGCCCTTGAGTGCGATTTGCGACTATGCCCAGTACACGAAAAAAGGCTGCCAGTTACCTCGTCTACATCAAATTACTAGCTTATGCATCCCTAGTAGGTTTGCTTCAATTATGAAATTATTTTCAATTTTAATACAGTTATCAATTTTTTAGCCTAATTGTTTTCAATTTCATACCATTATTAATTTTTTGCTTTATTTTTTCAATTGTAATTTCAATGTTCCAATAATTTAATTTTAAATGTCAATCATGTTTTTCTCAACTTGCTTAACAGTATACTTGCTATGCTAATATAAACTAACCCCAATTTTGTTCATTGAGTACACAGTTACAGCAATGATTGTGTGAAATGAAGTAGCTTTCGGTCAGTTCTTTTTCATCTTTTTCCTCCTTCTTATCTTTCGTCCTTGGTTGAATTGAGAAAGCTATCGGTCGAACGTCTTTAACATGACGGGGAGTTCCATTCACGTCAACTGTTCGCTTGGACCTGAGGTCAGTTACCTCCTGGACCTGACATACACCATTGCCCTTGGCTGTAGATTCAGGGCGTTATGCATTTCACATGTATTTTCTTTTTGTACTGGGTGTCCAGAAATACGTGGCTTGTAGATGTGGAGTTGAGAAGCCGGCACTTTGCCTGACGTGTTTGGCGAATGATTATAGCAAAAAGCCATCAGCTCCGGAGGCTTTTTGATGCGAGCAGCAATTCTTTTGATTGTACGGTGATTTCTTTCTACGACCCCATTTCTGTGGGGTCGGTAAGCAGCGGAGAAAAGCTAGCAAATTCAAAAATTTCTTTATTAAATTCTTAGCCAAGCCTTTATGAAGACTGGTCCATTATCGGACAAGAGTTCTTCTGGAATGCCGTGCTCCAGAATCACATGTTCCAAATGTCCGATTACGTTTTTAGCATCTTTCTTTTCCAGGCGTCTATACACGCAATATGTTGTGTCGGTGTCTACGGTGTCTTACTATGGTAAGATAGATCTTATCACAGTAATGGGTGATATCAACAGCAAGCCGCTTCCAAGGAGCAATCGTAGTGAAAACCCATTTTTCCACTTTAATATGGACCGGATCGATTCGTCTGCAACTATCACATCTCTAAATCACTTATTGTACCAGCTTTTTTGTTGCATTTGCGCTTACTTGCCGTTTGCAGGTTCGGTCAATTCCGAAATGATGCAGGCTATGAATTTGCATGATTGTTGCACTCATCTCCGTCGTGAGCATGGTTTTCAAGGCGGCGGAGCAGATATTAGACATCTCCGTCAGCCATGTCTTTGGAACTCTTGTCAACTGATCCGCCTGGTTGTGCTTGGAAGCGACCAGTTTTATTTTTGATTGCAGTTGAAATTCTTTGATCAGTTGACCAGTGACATCCAATCTGCGCTGGGTTAACATCCCGGTTAACCCAAATGCCTTAACACGGTGGGTATCGTGCACAACAAAACCTATCCAGTCAGCGACAGTAGCCGAGTCGATGTATACGCGATTCTTTGAAGTCACTACTTAACAGTTAGCCCTTTTAAAACTGCCTATAATTTGGCAGAATTGATGTGCATCCGACTGTTTTCACGCAACTAAGACCCATCTTCGTCAACCGTGCCCCTGTTTCAGCACTCTTTCGACCAACTCTTCCGTTTTTACTTGTGTCTTCTAGCAGAACTTCGTCCCAAGTTTGGCCGTTGGTCGATCTTTTCAGGAATTTACACGCAACCCGTAGCCACCCTGCCACCGGGTAATGTCCCACCGGCTTGCCACACAACGAGAATAGTTCACGCTTAGTTAGATTTGCACAGGGTGGTTCTATTTTTTTATACCGACTCCATGTGTACTGCCCGTCTTTACTTTTGCTTATTTTTAGGCCTAGTACCCACGCACCGTCCAAGTTTTCAGCATCCTTTGTTCCAATTCGATGTTGAAGTTTCTCGCAACTTCGGGGCCATGCCGTAGTAAGCTCTGTTATTTTTTCGCTATGTCCGCTTATCCGCCCATCTACCGAACCATTCAGTAGGAACCATTAAATATTGCCTCGAAATCGGATTTCTAGATTACGATAGCCGATTTTGCCTCTTCACTTGGACCGCAATTGCTTTTGGCGCAAAAGTTGGCAGGGACGCCGCAGGCCGAAAGTCGGGTTTTAGTTGTTGGGTAATGCAGTTAATCGTAACGGACCCGTCCCTTTAATTAGCACACCTTGCAATTGGCCAATGTAATCCATACCCAAAATTGAAACGATTCCCGGCAGCAACATATCATTTCCCAGCACGCTCACCTCTACCCGTCGGCGGATACCATCACGTTCAATTACAGGTAACAGGTTCCCCTTATGGAGTCGTAACTTGCCCAAGACCAAATCCTTCATGGGTTGCCCAATCTTTATTGATAAGCGAGGCCACCGAACTAGTACTCCTTTAATCCACGAGCGCCTCACAACCAACCTTGCAATCTATTACGACCCCCATTGTTCAAAAATGGTCAAAAATGGCAAAAGCTGAACTATGTCGGAAAAACGGGATAAAATTGGCCAGGTCGTAGACCCCTTGTAGGCCAGTCACGAGCTCAGCTTTTTTCAACAACTCCGTTAGGTCATTGTCTTCACTGCCACTGAATTTTTCAAAACGTCCCTGATTTTCACAGACTTGCTCACATCAGTTTCTGCGCCGAAATAGCTTGATACACAATCTGATTTAACCGCTGATACAAAAATTGAGGTAACCGCTTTTACTCATTGTATATATGCGCAGAAACTGACTAAAAAGTATTCTCTATTCTGGCCCTTGTATTTTTTATCACAACGTTCTTTTTTGTTTTGCATTGATGGATTCTGTCCCAGTATCACAAAAATGATATTAAAATGGAAAGTAGAGTTTCATTCAATTTAGAAAAAAATATTTCCAATTTCAATATTTTTATGCATTTTTAGGCTAATTATTTTTAAATTTTAATATCGATAGTTGATATTGAAATTGAAATTGAAAGTAGGTTTCAATGATAATGGAATAATTAAAACAACCATAATCACTAGTCCAATGAAGTGGCATATGAATAGGAATATATTTTAAACTGTTAAAGTTATAAGCTGCACCGCTAAGTTAGCATTAGAATCTTTTTAGTTTTGTTATTATTTTAATAGTTTCTACATGTTCTAAATTTAAGACTAATTGGAAAACTACTGTAAGTACAGACTGTGCGCGCAAGCGTGAGCCCGACTTCGATTATTTTTATTGCATGGCGTAGCTCAAAAAAATCAAAACAGGGAGGTTGTTGCTGGCGCGCTGGAACAGTGTAAAAACGATTCAGTGCCAAACACTATTTTAAGTTAGGATTAGGTTTTGCACAAGTCAAGAGCCTTTTTTTATTGTTTTCATCACCTGTTAATAAATTACTTGTTATTTTGATGGCAGTAAACTTTGAAATTTAAATTAGTCTTTTAGGTTTTGTTTGGTCCTCTGTGGCGGGAAAGTACTCTTGAAGCGCATTGTAGCATCGAACCTGAACAGGGAAATTATTGAAAAACTGAGAGCAAAATTTTCTGGTTTTTACCAGTTACATCGCATTTTTTGGGCTCGTGCGCACGGTCAATTCTGCCCTTTGAGCTCTCGCCTGCAGGCCTAAATTTTAAGCCCGTGCTTTATACATTGTGATAATTTAAAAGTTTTAGTTAAGGTCGGATACGTAGTATTATGTACAAAACGGTTCACAATTTGTGGTGTGTGTGTGTGTTTAAGCAGCCCCAGAAGTAAAATTTGTAAAATGTAATGCAAATGTCAAATGTATAATCTTGTACATATAGAGCTTAAGGAGTTGAAAGGGAAGGAACAGAAAATTTATTTAATGTTTTGGGACGTGTTCTACAACATTTGTATTTTTTTGTATTACAGAGCTGCGTAATAACGACTGCTTGGATAGAGTATTGGGGAATCCAAATAATCTTACGCCGGCCTGAATGGTCCTCAGGGTTCAGGAGACCCTAATCCTGACATACGTTGCAAGTACAGGAACCAATATTTTAAAAACTTCAACGGCTGTTGAGCTCAACGGGTCATGAAAGTTCTGAGTTTAAAAAACTTTACTTTTATAGACTAAAATTTTGTAAAAATTCTTAGTTGCGCTCAACGCAACCTTTGAAATTTTTCATAAAATTGGTTGAACTTACAGAGGTTCAGTATACAGAGTGCGACACTGAGGATATGACCCTGGGCGTGGTTATGCCGGCCCTATTTCCAACATATGTCCTTCTAGGGTACCAAAAGGCATCCAATTCATGCGAGGCATGCCAAATTTGTATTTACTAATTGGCTGTTGATCCGGTAGTTACCAAATTTTGAACTAGTCGACGCGTTGTGATCTGCACAGTCTGTGGAAATACTAAACTTTAAAAATCTTACACTGACTTTTCAAAATTAGTCAGGTTCACAGTTATTTATCAGCATTTTTTGGTCAAAATTTGTTAAAATAGTTAATACTGACAATAGTTCTGTTTTTAGCTTTTATTTGATACAGAAAATATGCTCTTTTGATTTGATAGAACAAAGATATCTAACAAGCTCATCTGCTGAATAAGAAGTGGTATATAACATAGTGAGACCAATATTCTGTTGGATCAATATTCTAGAGAAAATACACGCGGCCATTTTTTGTCGAAAACTGATTCTACATTCTCACTTATGCTTACATTTACTTGTCACAAGCTTTAGAGCCGACAAACGGCAAAAAATGGTGATTGCAATCAGATGTAATACACATGTAATTACAATACATATATATTAAATACTTAAAAAAAAACTTTTAAAAAATGTAAGGTCTCATGCAGATGTGATACCTGGATAAAACATTCGGAATCCAGAGTGCAAACCCTTACACTTTGAGACCATATGTACATATACGAAACTTTACTTGACTAATGTGACCTGAGGAGGCCGCATAAAAACACCCATTGATGATTTACAGTTATGTTTGTGCGCTCCCGCTAAAGTCAGTTTAACCAAGAGTACAAATAGTGTCTCACTCGACTCTATATAGAAGAAGAGTGAGCCACTGTCCTTCCTGCCTGTGTTCTAGCGCAGGCAGATGCGCTGGTCGTTTTCAGGCCACATGTTGACATTTTGTGCAACAAGTGGCTAGCCAATCATAAACGAGCTCCGCTTCTGATTGGCCAGACGCCTGTGCACGTGCTCCAATGAGCACGCCGGTGGCCTCACGTGCTCCAATCAGCACTCAGGCCGACATGTCTTCTGTGGTTGCTATGGTTACGTGACTGCTGCTCGGAACACGCGTCTGGCCAATCAAACACGGAGCTCGTTTCTGCTTAGCCAGCCACATGTTGCACAAACTGTAAACATTTGGCCTGAAAATGACCAGCGCATCTGCCTGTGCTAGAACATAGAGTGTCTCACTCTCTGGCAGGCTGGAGAGTGTCTCACTCTGCTTTAGTATAGAGTGGTACACTATTATGTACTCTTGGTTTAACTAATCTTAGATACATGAAGTTTTTTCTGAGGCTTAAGCTCTAGCTGCACCAATTTTCGCTGTTGCAGCCTAATTACAGCGACCAGGGCCCGATTTATCGAAACAACAAATCTTTGTCGTTGAAAATGTTCGTCGTTGAAAAAGCAAATGTTCGTCGTTGAAAAACAAATGTTCGTCGTTGAAAAACAAATGTTCGTCGTTGAAAAACAAATGTTCGTCGTTAAAAAACAAATGTTCGTCGTTGAAAGTTCGTCGTTGAAATTGTTCGTCGTTGAAAAATTTTTCAACGACGAGCTTTCGTTTTTTAGAACATTATTATGTTCTAAAAGACAAAAGCTCGTCGTAGAAAAAATTTTCAACGACGAACATTTCAACGGAGCTCAAGACATCAGTTGAAATGTTCGCCGTTGAAAATTTTTCAACGACGAACATTTGTTTTTCAACGACAAACATTGTTTTTCAACGACGAACATTTGTTTTTCAACGACGAACATTTGTTTCTTCAACGACGAACATTTTCAACGACGAACATTTGATTTCTGAACGACGAACATTTGATTTCTGAACGACGAACATTTGTTTTTCAATGACGAACATTTGTTTTTCAACGACGAACATTTGTTTTTCAACGACGAACATTTGTCCTATAATTACGTGTTATGTTCGTCGTTGAAAATGTTTCGATCAATCCAAAATTTTCAACGACGAACATTTTCAACGACGAACACTTTCAACGACGAACATTTTGCTTCGATAAATCGGGCCCTGCACTCAAGGTGGTAGTGTAGCCAAAGCGTTTTTGCTCATTGGTTGCAAAAAGAGAGCTTTTTGCTTTGAAATTGTACGCTCACTGAGAAACTAGTCCAATGCTGTATGGTATCAAATAATTACTGCCAGACACTAGGCAACTAATATCTACCAATATTTTGAGCCAATCACCATTTATAAGCCAGGCATCACACAATAGGGACATAAAGAATTTCCTATTCACACTAATTTTGTTTTTGACCTAGCTCAGCGATACTTCAACCGATTTTGATGATCTTGGTATCGATAGAAAGATCTCTCAAAAGTCTAGACGTGATTGATCTTCGATTTTTCATTTTTATTTTTGATTTTGCAAAAAATTGATTTTTCAAAAATCAGTCGTGTTCGAGCGACTACAAAAAGGGCTGCGGGCCAAAATTTGAAAATCGAAAAACTTTCACGTCTGCATTTATATTCTTTCTTTCATTGTGCAAATTTTCAACTCAATCACAAACGACAGCTGGGACCCAGGTCCAAAAAAAGTAGTCGATTTCGCTACGCCAAAATGTAAGGTTTGCCCACACGTTTCACTTTTTCAAAAATTAGACCTTTCCTAGGACTGCATATTTCCGTTGAAAAAGTTACAAAAAGCCATACTCAATTATTTAAGAAATTAAATCAAAAATTTGACATTTTCGAAGATTTATCAGCTTTTGGATTTTTTAGGTTTTTCATTTTGGATTTGCTATTTTCACGGCTAAATAACTCAGCAAAACTTCAACGTATTCTTAAGTTTGATACAGTCATTTTCAAATGAAAATGGATTTGCCCGACGCCATTTCATCATCCGACGCGTCGGATTGCAGCATCCGTCGCGTCGGGTGACATCATCCGTCGCGTCGGATGACATCATCCGACGCGTCGGGTTTCATCACCGAGGCCGTCGGATGACATCATCCGACGGGCCTGGCTGGGCGTCTGATTGCATCATAGAGTTGGAAATTGGAGAGCTTGCAGGAAAAATTTATGAGGGTGACTCCTCAAAGAGTTATGCGAAATTTTTATAGTTTATTTTCATATGTTGATTAATAGCTGTTTTCTTGAAATATAAGGTAATGTTATCTACTGAATTCTGATTTTTATTAGTTAAAGAAACTAAACAATAAAATAAGGTAGCATTCATAATTTGCACTGAAGAAGCCACCCCTATTCAAAACTTTAGGCCTGAATTTTGACAGCTAATTAATCACTGGCTGGCAAAACTCTAGGCGTCGGATTGCATAACCGAGGGCGTCGGATGACATCACCCGACGCGTCGGATGACATCACCCGACGCGTCGGATGACATCATCCGACGCGTCCGATTTCATCACTAATCCCGACGCCTAGAATCTATTTTCATTTGAAACCGACTGTACATCAATTTAAAGCCAAGAAACAGCATATTTCAATTATATGAGTAATCATTTTATATGGAAAACAAAAATTTTTCAAACATCAAATGAAAGCTATTTTCATTTTGAACAACTTTCCTTCAAGACATTATGGTCAAAAATGTCGCTGAAAAAAATTAAACGCCAAAGTCGGTTCCCCTGAGCGCCACCTTAAACTATTGTAAAAAAATGTAAGCATTATTTTAACAAGTGCCAGTTTATCTCAGTAGCATCATTTTGTTGCAATCCAGCGATGGTCTAATGCCCATATTTTTGTAACGTTATTACTAGTGTCTTATTTTTTTAGATCAGATATTCACTTCATGAGCTGTGCCGTAGATATTGCTAAAATGCAATGCGGTGAAAGGCTTGGTTACGCGTTCTGTTTAACAAATAAATTTGGAAAGCTAGGCGGTATTTGCCAAGAGAAGCTGCAATGCTAAACAGTATTTGTTCATCGCTATTTATTAAAGAATAATAAAGGATATTAAAGGGAAATTAAAAAACTTGTATACACTAAAGTTAGGCATTAATCGCAGCATAGAAAATGTAAAATGTGTAAAACACTGCGACAGTAGGGATGACATTTTCATGAGAAAAAACGCAAATTATAAAACAGAGACCGTTTAGGTAAGATATAGAAAACCGAATGCGCAGATTTGTTTTCATGGTGTGAATCAATGAATTTCAAAGCGAGTTTTGTTTTCATTGTGGCAAGAAAATTAAAAAAATAACCTATCATTTATAAGCTATGTAGGTTTTTACAGCAATTAGAATAAATGTTTTTATCTTTTTATAAAGCTATTTCTAAACTTTCAGACTGAACCTGCAGTGTAAGTACTTATTGAGTCAGTCTAGTATAGCATGCTGACTACTTTATAAGTTAAACCCTTTAGTTCAGTAATTCAGGACTAAATTAACTCTTAAATCGGTTCCAATTTAGTTAGACTTTATTGTTTAGGTGTCACTCTTAAGCTAAAACTTAAGGTGGCGGTCCAAATAACTTCCATGACTTTATAATCTTATAAGTCGACGTAGGTTCTAGCAAGGATAACTTTCGTTTAAAAATATTAAAGCCTGCGCTCTAGCCTGCGTTTAGCCTATAACTCTACGCTCAGTTTTTTAGGAAATTTCACGTTCCTGCTGCTTTGTTCTAAATTTTCTATTTTTGTCAAATGCGCACTAATTTTCAAATGGCATAACTGAGCGAAACTTTTTCAAATTTCAAATCTATGGCTTAAACTGTAACTAATTATGTTGCTGAGGTTTATAATTTTTCATAAATTTAATCTAATAGTTTTGGCTCAAATTACAGTAGCTTTTCTAAAATCGGTCCATTTAAAAACGCTGTAGAAATTCACTAAAAACAGAAATCAACTTTTACGAAAAAGGTACACCTACATCTACATATTTTCTAACTTCAAGTCAAATTTCAAAAAACAAAAACGACGTGGAGCTATCACGAAACAAAAAAGCATATTGTCGAACATAAAAACCCGTGGTTTGCCCACGCAAACGACAGTGGCAAAAAATAGAGCGTATTTTTAATGCAAATAACCACTGAGAAAAGTTGGAGAAGCCAAAAAGTAGCTAACGAAAAATATGCTTGAAAAATATTGCATTTTTGTCAATGTCGCTCAACGGAATTGGGAAATTTTTTAGAAAGGTTTGCTTACACAAACGACCTTTCAAAAAATTGCAGTCACTTATTGGCTGCGTAAAACCGTTATGAAAAGTAGCAAAAGCCATATTCAATTTTTCGAAAAATCGATTTAAAGATTTCGCCATATTGAAAGTTAGATCAATATATAGCAAACAGAAGCTAATTTACTGCTGAACAATATTGTTTCAAGAGCAAAGTTCTAAAAACGTGACTGAAAAATTTTACAGCCCAAAGTTATTCTGAGCGCCACCTTGAGAGTTATATTCGGGGAAAATTTAACCATGCCAGTTGAAAGTGCCAATGAGTCAAAAATAAAATGGACTGAACTTTGCTGTGAAAAAGTGTAAGAAGGTAAGAAGAATTACAATTCTGTGTATAAATCGCCTAGGCTGAGCTTGAGTGGATGTCGCTTGTAAGCGTACACATACACAGAATTGTTACCCCTTTTTTGTGTATTGTCCCTTTTATGTCCCTTTTTGCAGTATTTGTGCCAAAGGCCTAATCTAAATTTGTTGTGTTTTTACTTATTATAAACTCAGCCCACAAAAATGACACACACCTTGCTAGACTTCTCCGGTTTATGAAAAAGAACGGACTTATAACTCGGACTTACACTTTACAGAGACACATTTCTAGAAGAAAAAGTGAAACACCAAAAATCATTGAACGCTAGCCGTTGATATCGTTCTTTTGTGTCTCAAGTCGTATAACCAAGTTTTGTGAGATAGTGAAATACAATCCAAGTCCTGAGATGTAGATTGTTTGACCACCACCCAAGACATTATTGGTCAGGTTACCCAAATGTCGCGAAATTACACTACCGCCAAATGTTTTCATCAGACGTATAAATAAACTTTTTGATCCCAAGGCAGTCGCCGGACGTCGTTAAAGATATTATTTTAGAAAGCCATGAATATTTTGAGAATTTGGCTGAAATAAGTGTTACATTTTTAAATTATAAAATGTAACGTAGCAGTGGTCAGCCTAGTAGGTGGGTCTTGCAAATTGCGGCTGTGTCCCGTTAAGGCCACACTAAATTAAGTCAAGATCAAAATCGTCCCATTAGGTCCACACAGTCTTGGGTGGTTCGTTAAGGCCAACCTGTGAACCTAATGGGACGCAGGTGTTTTCGGAGTTTTGATTAAAACTGTGGACCTAACGAGACTTCTGCCTTACGGTACACTGTCCAAATTGCCATGGCAACCGCGTTGTAGTTTAGTTAGCTTTTTCTACTTGGCTTGATAAATGCAGTTAGAATAGTTAGTCGCTGGCCGGCAGATGGTGTCCTGACCTGCACGGCTGCCATAATCCGGATTCTAGAAGAAGGCACATGTTGGATTCCCGTCCTGGTCTTTTCTAAAACGATCAGGATCTCACAGATGTAGACGAAGGGCCTGTGCGGGACTTTTTGGGTGAATGTCACAAAGGCGGTTTTATAAACTATCATTTTACGTAGGGCTTCGTATAATTAGCACATGATTTTATTACAAGCTAGAATCGTTACAAATTTTGTACACTTTCTTGAGCCATGGTGTTAGCTCAACTGAAATGTCAAAGTAAAATTTCAAATTTAAGTACTTTCCAACACAAATAAAATTAGTAAATTACAGATGAAAAAAAAATGAAAACAAAAAAATCGATGCAATGACAGCGAGGGTCCACACGATATTATAGTTTCGAGGATTCACCGGTTCCAAATGGTGTGTTTCAGGAAAAGAAGAGCCTTATTTTGTGTTTGTTATGAAAGTAAGGACCACTTATCTTTAAACTTAAAACGCCGCTGAATATGTTACTTTATAAGGCAAGCAGTTGGGAAAGCACTACTTGAGCAGAAACAATGTTTAGGCTGTATTTCTGGAAACCCTTAGGGTGGATTTCACAAAGGTGGTTTTACTAAACCATTTGGGTGGATTTCACAAAGGTGGTTTTACTAAACCATGGGTCTTACGTACGTTTTGCATGATTAGCACATAATGTCATTACGAAATATCGAATGATTCGTCATGAATTTCGTAGATTTTCTTAAACCAATGGTTTAGCTCAGTTGAAATTTCAAACCTGCAGCGCAGCAGATCTCTGTTTTGCTGAAACTTGCTGAAGTTTTGCTGTTTTGCTGAGCTTTAAGACAATCTACGAAATTCGTAACAAATCATTTGATTTTTCGTAATGAAATTACGTGCAAATCATGCAAAACCTACGTAAAACCAATGGTTTAGTAAAACCACCTTTTGTGATATCCACCCTTAAATTCCAAGAGTATCTCTCTCTAGGTAGCCTCTTTTTGAAATTTTCTAATTGCACATTGAAGGAATCATTGGAACGGAATAGAGTTAAAATTTGTATAACAAGCTTTCTATTGTGGAGACATAACATATAAAAGTCGATGATGTTTTCAAAAAAAAAATAGATTTTACATGATGGTTTGCTTGAGCTAATTTTCTAGTTTGTCAAGTTCTGTAGGGCGCACATAATGTAACTTTAACAAAATAAAGTTAAAAAATGGTTTAAATAAATGGTTTTAATAAAGGGTTAAAAGTATTTTCTGACAATCTTGCAACATTTTTCAAGTTTTAATTATTGATGATGTTACATAAACGTGCAATATATTTTTAAATTGTTTGATTTTTTACATGAAACAATTTTTCAACTGCACATATCTTTTTGTAAATAATGTTGGAATCAAAAGTAAAATAACGTGAATTTAAATATGTGTTGTATTTTATAACCTTTTTTCTTAATTTCAGGTACAATTTGCAGGTATGGAATTCCCTTTCAGTGTCATGCTGATTTTCCTTGTGGGTAAGAAAATATATGTAGTAGTTTTCTTATATTTATATGTATATTTCTGTGTCTACGCTGTGAGTCTATGATTGTTTTTTTCTAATTTTGGATTTGTTGGATTTGTAATTCCTAGAGTAAAAAGGTTCCCCTGTACCAATACAAGTTTGTGAGAAGGCTAATAACCATGGTAGGGTTGTTTTGATGCGACCAATTTTCAATTGATTTGATTTGATTTGATTTGATGTGGGCTTCTCGAAAATCAATTGATTTGATTTGATTTGATGTGGGCTTTTCAAAAATCAATTGATTTGATTTGATTTGATGTGGGCTTCTCAAAAATCAATTGATTTGATTTGATTTGATGTGGCCTTCGCAAAGATCAATTGATTTGATTTGATTTGATGTGGGCTTCTCAAAAATCAATTGATTTGATTTGATTTGATGTGGGCTTCTCAAAAATCAATTGATTTGATTTGATTTGATGTTCGAATACTTTTGATTTGATGCGGTTTTGATGTAACTACTGTCAGTTGAAAAATTGTATGTGATACTATGTAGCATAATGTCAACGGGTTGCTATCGAAGGTGAAAATTTTTTGTTTTTTGTTTGATTTCACATTTTTACAACGTAGAAGTAGAACAGGTCAAGGGGCATCGTGGATGTAAACAAGCCTTTCTGCTGAGGAGAGAAACTGTTATGATATTGTGAGGTCTGAGTGTCAATATATATTTCATCCTCATGGACAAAATAATATTTAATTCCCAATTTCAGCACTAAATAGATAGTTTTGAAGACCGGGCCCGGGCCGGGCCACATGTATAACCCGTGAGGCGGGCTCGGGCCTAGCCGTTGGTCTTAGACCGGGCCCGCGTATAACAGCCCGCCACCGGCCCGCGTACTAATGGCGGGCCGCGCCGTGGCGGCGTCCTGTGGGCAGAATAAGCCACGCATAGCAATCTATTTGCATCTTTTCGCAAATTTTGCGAGCAGGGCCACACCTACAACTCACAGGCCGACCGAAATATATCAACTATAATATACGCCGCTTTTGAAGGGGCCACGTGATAGGTGATTATTCATATATGCCGACAATACATCTGTGCAATTTATATAATAAAATTATATAATAGTAAATGTACCCTATTTGATTACGCATTCTTGCGTCCTTAAGCTGTGACTACATTTTTACAAATTAGAAATAAATTTTTCACGCTGCATCAAAACTACATCAAAACTGCATCAAAACTAGATCAAAACTGCATCAAAACGGCATCAGAACCCAAGTCATTTTTTCAGTTTTGATTTGATTTGATTTGATGTGGACTTCTTAAAAAACAACTGATTTGATTTGATTTGATGTGGACCCTCTCAAAAACCAATTGATTTGATTTGATTTGATTTGATGCGGGCTTCTTGAAAATTAATTGATTTGATTTGATTTGATTTGGACCTTTTGAAAATAGATTGATTTGATTTGATTTGATCAAAAATCAAAACTGCATCAAAACTAGTTTTGATTTGATGCAGTTTTTACATCAAAACATCCATAAACAATGGTATCTACTACAGTCTCAAAACGTATGTGTTTCGCTTAACTTCATACAATAACTGAATTCAAACCAAAACATGCTAGACCCCGAGACAAAAAGAAACACACTATTTCATGACGAAGGGAACGAAAAGTGCAGCGAGTAGTCACGCCACCTATTTTTTCTAAGGGTTATGCAATTCTTGGCCGGACTTGAGTGTTAGTATTGGATTGTGAATTCCACTCACAGTTTTCTGACCAATTTGGAGTTCCAAGGTTATCGGCAGGAGCAGATATCTGCATATTATTACACTGCTCTATTCATACTTTTTGTATTTTGAAATTTTGCCTTTTTGTATTCTTATCACATTCGATTCTCTTTGCAAACAGAAACCAGAAAATGCAACTGTTTTATCAATATATCTATCACAACATTTTTTACTAATGAGCCAACACCTACATGCGACCCCAGATCAAACGGTTCATCCGTAGCTGCTGATTGATATGCAATGAAATTTGTGAGACAGCCCTTGCATAAAGGCATTTCACAAACAAGCAACAGTTTGCTGCAAAAGAAAAACAGTGGTAATTTTCAGTAGTTTGTCATGTTTGACAAAAAACTTGTTGCGAGGTCATTCTTTGTTCCAACGGAGTCAATGCAGTGTGCGAAAATGGATGATGGCCGATTAAACAGAACAGAGAACCATTTTTTATTATATAGTTCTGCTGCTAACAATATTTTATTTATCTATTGATTTATTTATTTATTTAATTATTTATTTATTTATTTATTTATTTATTTATTTATTTATTTATTTATTTATTTATTTATTTATTTATTTATTTATTTATTTATTTATTTATTTATTTATTTATTTATTTATTTATTTATTTATTTATTTATTTATTTATTTATTTATTTATTTATTTATTTATTTATTTATTTATTTATTTATTTTTTAGGCGTAAAATCAGCAGGGGCGATTTTGGAGACTCCAAAAATAATGGGACTCCAGCATCGCTACAATCGTCACCACCATTCGAACTTCAAACGCAAATGTGACTTGAGCGAGATAATTGGCTGTTCCTATGATTTCGCCGTCGAACTTGATTTGAAAAGCGATTTTGATCCAGTTCACGTTTCAGCTGAGATTCATGAACTTCTTTCCACCGGCCAGGATGGACTGGAACGGCTTTGCGAGTTTGTAACTGAAAATTAAACTTTGGATTTTCATTTTCAGGCTTTGAACGAAAAATATTTAATAGGAGCAATAATTTAGTACTGAAACATTAGATGATAGAAGTTCTTAGACCTTTTTGTAAATTCATATTACTAGATTAGTGGATTACGTTAATAACTAGATTAACTCGCATAACTCCATAGAACAATCACTAATAAAATAGACGAACATTAACATGACTTTGTGGAACGACTACTTCTTGTCATCTGCAGTTTCTTGCAAAATTTTATGAAATTAACTTAATCCTATTTTAAGTAATAAAGTTAACTTAAAAAGTTAAGTTAGTTAAGTTAAAGTGAGTTAAGTTTGAAAAAAGTTGATACTAATTTTAAAAACAGCTACGGTAACGTCCAAGATGCATTAGAGTTTAGAGCTATGTACGCAAACATTTGAAAAACAATCATTGAGTGCCACGTGAAAATTACCTACGATTTCGTCGACAAAACTAACAAATTTTATACGTCTGCCAAATTATGACTTATTAAGTAACAATATCGATATAATATAACTAACTAATTATTTACAACTTGCAAAGCATCAGTAATTAAATAGGAAGGACTCAATTATTGGACATTATTTTTTAGCGCCAAAAAGGATTTGAGCGCATGTCTTGAATGGGAAGGAGAGGCTTGCGTCACCAGTTCAGGCTTTTATGAGGATTTTGGCTTCGACGAAGTAAACGCCACTATGGTAGCGTCTATGGTGAAACAGCTCAATTTCATATGTTTGCCAGAAAATTACAAGGGTCAGTCTTCAAGGATATATATATACTAGGGCAAAAAAGTTAAACCATTTTCATTTAAGTTAAAGTTAAAGTTAAAGTAAGACCATGGCTTTAATTCAAGTTAAAGTTACAGTTAAAGTAAGGCTCCGGTGTTAATTTAAGTTAAAGTTAAAGTAAGCCCAAAATCAATGACTTTTATATAACTTTTTTAAATAACTTTAATGTTAAAATTAAAGTAAGGGTGTTTTAATTTAAGTAAAGTTACAGTTAAAGTAAGGCCTATAACTTTTTTGCAGTTAAGTTAACCAGTAAAGTGGTAGTTGCGTTTTCGAGGTTTTTGTGATTTCTATGTAAACTTTGCGCCCACAGAACTCAAGCTACAAATGAAGCCTGAGCATGAATTTTTGACACATTACTGTAAAGGTCAAAATCCCCAGGCATGTCTCTCACTTTCTCGAAATTTTACCTGTGGACATTTTTAAAGGGCTTTAATTACAAGAAAATATGTTAAATTTACGGTGCCTTTATTTTGAAGCTATTTTCTCAGTAAATTGACTAGTTATTAAAAAAGTGGGGGAGATGCCTGGGGATTTTAAACTTGTCAAAAACCTTACCAGCTTTCAGCCCCAACAGATAATCGTAGGATTCAGAGCTGTGGCGCAAACTTTTTGTAAAAAATCCTAATATTTTGGAAAGGACCTTTCTTTAGCCGTGTGTAGTTAAAAGAATATCAAAGGTTAAGTTTTAATGCATGGCATACATTGAGGCAAGATATTGTTCTACTTAATGCAAAAGAGCGCTTGTGATTTGAATTTCTAAACGCTGAGCTATGGCTTTCCAAAAAAACACCTAAAAACGCAATTACCCCCTTAAAGTTAAAGTATGCCCCTAACTTTTTTAATTTTAGTTAAAGTTAAAGTTTAACTTTTTTGCCCTAAATACAGCTACGCTACGAATTTGTAAATTAGTTTTGTGGCCGTTGGCTAACGTTTCAGTCAACTTATGTAACCCTTTCCTTCATGATTTTTTAAATTCCACACAGTCCAAGCTTTGGCTGGGTTTTGATCTCAGACCGAACACAGACTGAGCCTGCGCTCTATTGACAATCCTCCTTTCAATATGGAAAAGAAATTAAACTTAAATTTAAATTTAAAAACTAGTTCTAGTATTATTTTGTTTTCTTTCTTATTTACTAGCAGGAGAACGTTGTGTTTCAGTAATGTACAATCATTACGATTGTATTTTGAGACAGTCGGATAAAGAAACTAAAAAGTTCGACGAATGTTCCACTGAATATGAAGCAAAAATGGATAAACACCCGAAGTCTACTTGCTTGTGAGTTTCCTTTAAGTTTCAACATTCCTTATGTATTTACTATAGAAGTATTTTGATGTAATAAATATAATTCATCGATATTATATATTATTCTTTACAGGCGTATGCGTACTGTTTAAGCTTCAAGACGGATGCATTTATATGCGATATTCGGAATCTCGAATTCCTACGTTAATTTGGGTAGGTCGAATTTATAGTGTTAATTAACACTAGAAGAGCAGATACCTCGCTCTCGCTGCTCTGCCACACATCGCGGAACTAACAATTGGCAGACGTTTCAATCAGCTGCCAACATGCAATGCAAAATATGGGTGGGACTCGAACCACCACCACTCTGATCTGCAAACCAGATGCACGGCAGATGCACAGTACACTACCATTTGAGCCAACTGGGCTACGAATACTAATAAATTTCACATAGCTAATGAACACACTTTAAATGCAGCAACAAGCCATGTTTAAAAATTGTCCTGCCATCGTATAAAAGTATGTAGTTTTCCGTTGACAATTAATAAAAATGAAATGAACTGCTTGAATTATAATCAACATTATGCAATATCTTCCATTTACCTACCACACGGTTTTTGTTTAAATCAGTTCGTGATTTGTCATCAACGATTGAAGAACTTACAAGAGACGATGTTAACGTTTTTGTAATAGTGTTCTCATAGTGTAGTGGTTAGCACTCAGGATTTCGAATCCGGTCATCCGAGTTCAAATCTCGGTGAGCCTGACTTTTTTAAAAAAGCTTCATACGATTTTTTGACTCAAGCTTGGTTTCAAATTTCAAAACGTGTTCATAAGTCACTACTTTTTGCGATTGAAAGACTTTGGAGCTACTCAGCAGAGAATGTATAAAAAATTGGGATTTAAAAATCTTTTATCCACAAAATATGGCCGCGTTTCATATTTTCTTTGGAATGTTGACACTCTGGACTCACATTGTAATTACATACTTCTTACTCAGCAGCAGAGCTTGATTCAGCTGTGATGTCTCATGTGAAAACTAATTTGCATATTGCAGTTATACATCCCAATTTCTGAACTGCGTTTCCGAGCCCTTCCGAAATTCTTGTGGACACGAAGTGGCCTCTGTGACTTGCCAGGCGAACCGGATCTACTACGACGATTTCTTGCCCAATTGCCATAGACAATTGCATTGCTACTAAAAGACTGATTTTATGATTTATGATACATATATATATTTTTACATATAACCAGAACCTTTTTCAAAGCAGATATGCAATTCAAATTGTTCCAAGTTTAGTTCAGCATAAAAGTAGACATAAATATAAGAAATTTCATATATTCCATATATACTGTCGTTGATGTGCTCCTGTTTCCAATTTTCAGACTCACAGCTGATTTATTTAAAAATGCTTCAAAATGTTTTTTAGCTTAGTTAGTTGCCCGTGAAAATGTTAATCAATCAAGTAGAAGTGATAAAACACTTAAACTCCAACACATTACAGTGAAGTTCTACACATAAAAATTTTAGCAACTTTTGAACAACACATTGTTTCTTTCATTTTGTTTGGACCTACGCTTTGGAATTTGAATGAGTAGATTGAGGCTTAAAACTGTAAAATAAGGGCAACAACAATAAATTTTGAACTGTATTCAATCTGAAATGACTGAAGTGTAATAGTAAATTGTTTAAATCTATTTGTCTTTGGAGTCTGGACTTCTAAAAACTAAAAACTATCACTATACACTAAAAACCTTCTGGTATATTTCAACTATCACATGCATAATAATAGCCAGATTTTAAAACCTTAGCTTTAAATTATTAATAAACATGTGGGAGTAATTTTTGAGCAGTCGCAAACCCTCGTAATTCATCTGAAACTATAGCTTTGGCCCTCTTAATAGATGGTAACCAGAAAAACACAAGCCGACAGAGTATCTAGGGAATTAGGTTCAGGCTTAGGCTTAGTCCTGGACACTAAGGCTAACCTAATGACTTTGAAATCAATAGTCTCCAGTGCTGAAACTAAATTTCCTTGAAGCCTATTTAAGCGGCAGACGATGACCTATTTCCTGTTAGAGTTCAATTCAGGCTTGTGTGTGTACTCTGTCTAAAAAATGTTTCATTTGTCAAGACATTGATTTGTTAGAATTATTTTAACGAAATTTTAACAATGAACTTGTTGAGATATCGATGTAAAATTACCAGTTTGAGAGATTTTGAACTATAAACACTTTTTTATTTTTCAACATTGACAATAAATTACCAGTGCCGGTAGAATGAAATAGAATCTACAGTGTTAAATTCTGATTAGGATAGGTTGCCAAAAAGGTATGGTTTCCATTAGGCAAATATAATAAACAATTTCATTAATAAAAGTATCACCACATTAATATTGCAATATAATACATAACACAAGAGTATAATCACAAAAGCACATCAATAGCAAATAACTAGTAAAGTCTTAAACATACATACTTAACGGATAGTAAGATAGTAGGATAGTTACTATCTCAAACAACAGGGTTTTTTAAGGTAGGATCTTCTTCAAAACATTGGACAAAGAGTGTTTTGCCGTAGACTGATAAAAAAATAAGATCATTACTACATGTACTTTATATTCTATGATTGTAAATAACTGTAACTGAAAGAAGCATTAACCGTTGAAAAAAACAGGGGTTTTGCTTTCAATAATACTCATTCCAAATGACTAAATAACCAAATTGACTAAACGACTTGGAAAACCATCGTGTAGTCTCAAAACTAAATTTTCCTACAATCTTCTCTTAATGAGAACTTAGCCCGCTGATATATTCGGATGTCTACTTCAAGCCAAGATGACCGTGCTTCTTAAGCTTTCCTTCCTGTTTTGAGCAAGGATGCTAACTCGTTAAATTCATTTTATATTTGTTTACTGTTTGCTGATGTCTGGGTTATCGCTACACACTGAGGGCCATTTCACAAAATGGATTAAACGGATTAGATTAAAATTTCTTTGCCTGATAGTTTAAAATTTATCTCGATGTTGAGGTAGACTTAAAAATGTTGTGCACAAGCGGGAGGTGCTACAAACACATACCTAGTTGCTATTGCAAATTTCGTATGAGTTGGTTTGTTTTACGTTTTATCTTATGTATCATAAACAGGTTACAATATTTTTTTCAAAACAAAAACGCTTGCGTTTTCACAAACCATATAGTCAGACTTAAACCTGTTTTCAGTTTGCCAGTTTCAAAAACCAAAATTATTTTCGAGGCTAGCAAAGTCAGTCATTTGTGTGTGTTAAATTTTTAATTTGAGCACTTCAAAAAGTCATTCCTAACTTTTCGAATTCTCGTCCAAGAGTGTCAAACACTTCCCATTTTGCTTCAAGAAAAGTTAACTTTTTTCTTCTTATTATCAAACAAAAAACGTGATTTTTCAAGTTTTTCTGAAGCAAGAAGCCTTACATGTTTCCAAAGGCTAACTCCTTTTTGATTTTGTTGAACATTTATTGAACTGAAATACAGACCATTAAAATACTTTAAGCTTTAGATTATGCAGCATTGCATAAAGCATAATCTGGCATACCTACGCATAATCTAAAGTCTAGTTTCCCATTTAACTATGTGTTTTTAAAACGAAATTATCTATTTTTTGAAGTGCTTGCTCAAATACTTGATCACAAAAAAAAACGTTGTTCATTTTCATAACCTGAAAAAATTAAATACAAATCTATTTATTGTACAAATAGAATAGGTACATCAAACACAAATACAAAGTTTTGTAGAGTATAATTTGAAATCTCAAGACACTTGCTAAAATATGTCTCGGGAAAGGCTGGTCATATTTACTTGAGACATTGCTCTTTGACTGAAAGGTTATGCAAGTGAAATTGCAAAAGAAATTGCTGGCATTCTATTTGTCTTGCGTGACGTTTACTGCATTGTTGCTGTTGCTTGCTTTGTTAACTTTGACTTTCAGACTAAGCGGTTATACTCTCTATCTGGTGTCAAGTCTGGTCTCACTCACATTTGAGCACTGTGATTATTTCGTAATTTTGTCGGTTGAACGGACATGGTACGGCTGTAAGTATAAATCGACCATAAAGGTTCTGTGTTTTGACTTCTGAAACTCACTTCAATATTGCTTAGAGCCTAATTATAAACGTACCTAGTAGTACAGAAGGCTTCAGTAGTATTCAATAGGTCTGTAGTTGAATTAAGCATCAAATCAAAACTTTTGAAGCATTTTTTCGTCAAATATGCATATAAAAATAATAAATAACTAAATAAATAATAAATAAAAAAATAAAAATAATAAATAATAAATAAATAAAATAAAATAACTGAATAAACTGTTGGACCGTGCAGAAAAAAATTATGTAGACGTGAAAATTGACAACAATGTTTATATTGTATAATTTTTCCTTTCTACTCAACAGTGAGGACGCGTAAGCTAGCCAATTCATACACATGGCAGTAGGTACAGAAGGATAAAATTAGCTTTTAATAAAAAGCCGTGTTAGCAGCATTGCTGTACATATAAAAATGCAAATGAGGGTAGTAGATTAAAGTCAAAGTGATTAACTGCGTACATACATTATATGTGGATTAAACAGATTGGATGTTTTACCACCAACGGTCACTGCATGGGTCTTGTCCAAAAGGGATCACAAAGTCGTCACGGCGAAGCAGGCTCAGTCTGTGGTGACGAATCAAAACCCCTCCAAAGCTTGGGCTTCATGCTTAGTACGTGAATCTGATATAATTAATTATGTATGGTTTCACATTGTATTAGCAAAACAGCTGGAGAACAAACTATGTCTATGGCAACAAAAAAATCTGTCGTTTTATCTATCTCCCTGACAAGACATTTGGCTTCACTCAGTTGGGGCCCAAATGTCAAATTATGTCAAGCAGTAGGCAAAGGCATAATTAGGCTTTTGTGAGGCAATTTTTCAATAATTCATTTAGTCGTAATTTTCCAAACTAAGCAGACCTACTGGCTTGGTACGTTTGGAAAATTTGTCTCTCTAGAAAACCATTTTTGGCCTTTCTCTGGGCTTAGGTCTTCTTCTTTAGCTTTGTGAAGGACCCTCTTTTAAATTTGGAAACACTATTTGTCTGGCGTAGTTATGCATGTTCTGCTGTACGTAAACTATGAGTGTCAGAAACACTTCTTAAGATTCATTTTTTATATTTTTGACGTTTTTATATAATTTATCTGACTATGTACAGTTACATATTCATTGTTAAGTTTGCATGACAAAAACTAATGGTTCAAAGCAGTGTTCGAGAACATTTTTTTCTCATTCGAGAAAAAAATAAGAAAAAAATTTATGCCTAAAACTGAGTGTATATTATATATACTGTGAGTCACCTCAGTGAGTAAATATCACAAAAAACCCAAGAAATTTCAAGCTACAATCCGGCTTGAGAAATCAGGGCTATTTGTTTTACTTGGCATTAATAAATGCGTTTTTGATTATTTAAACATTTTTAAAAACTCCATTTAACAATTATTTAATTACGTTACATTTAACACAACATGCACTTATTAAACATACATGTGTATGTACGTAGCTGAATCATCATAAAAACCACTTTGGAGAAATCCACCCATAGTGAAGTGCTGAAGCCATAGATAGTGAAGTTTTGCCTACTCAACCGTAATTTTCTAGAAATATTTGACTTTTTTCCAGCTTCAGTCATGAAATTAGCTGTCTTATTATGCTTCGCTGCTTAATGTACTCATTTATATGCGTATTGTCTTGTACTAGTTCGAAACATTTCTGTGGCCGTAACTTATGTATGCTTTTTCGTTGACGTCAGTAATGTATGGAAATTTAGTCTATCTGCACTAAGAAACTATAAGACAAGAGAGTTTACATAGATTAATGTAATGCAATGTTTTGATTATGGTGTGAAGTATAAAGTGTAAGAGTGCTTAAGGTCGTAGTGTCGCCAAAGCAGTTTTGCTCATAGGCTGCAAAATGAGAACTTTTTGATTTGAAATTGTACGTTCACTGAGAAACTACTGAAACGCCACATGGTGTCAAATAAATACTGCCAGACACTAGACTACCAATATCTACCAATATTTTTAACCAATCACCATTTGTGAGCCAGACATCACACAATAGAGACATAAAAGTTCAAAAAATCAAGCCAGATATCAGATTGGCCAGCTTGTGAAGTACATGTAATGTTTTGACGCACCATTTTTTGCCACAAATAAAAAAAATGAAAAAAATGAAGCTTCTTTTTTCTTTTGATTTCAAAATAAGTGTCTAAATTTTTTACAATTTATCATTATTGCTGTGAGTACCTTACAGGTTACGCACAGTTTCACAGTTCAAACAGGCATTACTCCACAACGACTCAAGCAATTTGCACTAAATTTTGTGTGCCTAAACTAGAGCATATGTGCTTTTACTCTGTGTAAAGAATCTAAACAAAAAGTTTTTTAATTGTGACGAAATTATCGAACGTGTATAGGTTTTCAAAACGTCATTTTTCCGACTTTGCGACCTCACTGCTAACTGTGTGCTCCATCAATTTTTCTGAAACTTGGCAAAAATGTTTGCCTGGAAACATATTTTTAGAATATATAAAGATCAATGACCTATCTTTCACTGAAAAGGTTTTATAGTCGCGCAAAATCGACTGCTTTCGCGACACTACCCCCTTAAAGGGATTTACGACAGCTCAAATGGTAGAGTGCTGGTCTGCAGATCCATAGATCTTTGGTTCGGAGTCACTCCTGGTTAGTTCTGATACTGATGATGTCTTTCTTTCAGTAAAAATCTCTCATTCCTTTCTTGACAATTATTGTAGCTGGCAGTAGTATGTTTTACACAATTTGATTTACCTAACATTAATGTATATCTAAGCAACACGATTTCGGGCAGGATAATAAATGCTACTATATATACTGAGTTTTTTGAAAAACTCACGCTAGAGATGTGACAATTTTCCCATCTAAGTTTACAAGGTTAAATTTATTTCCCTAAAACGTTTTGACTCGGCATGCCATCAGGGAGTTGAATTTGTGACTTATTTTTCATGAGGTAAATTACCGTGAATTTTTGAGCAAAAGCCTTAAAAAATCACCCAAAGTTGCTTTATTAACTGCGCCGATTAATTTAGCTTGCAGTAGTGACAAATTAAACTAATTTTGAGCTGTAGCATGAAACATAGTAAACAAATATATGAGCCTCTTTATGCTAATGCCTACCAGACATATTCATAATTGAAAAAAATAATAAAATACATAATTGTGTTTAATTTACATCAATAAAATGTACATACATACATAACATATGCATAAATCAATGTATCTATTCTTTACTTTTTTCTTGTTCTTGTTTATTTTCTGCCTAAATTTTTTCTGCTTGTTTACCCATTACATGCACCCAAATAAAATGAAAATTTAAAACATTTTAATTTGTGAAACTTTCTTGCTTCGTACTCAAGAAAAATGACCAACTTTTCAGAAAGTTCAAGTATTTTGGAGTCGCGCTGTATTACTGAAGTGAGTGTTGTTCGGATACGCTACCGTGAGCATTTTAACAACCCTGAGTATTATTTTCACAATAACTAAACTACTCAAAAGTTTTCTTTAAGGGAGTTTTTTAAATTTAAATCGTTCGCCCGTTTAGAAAAGTTTAAATGATTTTTAAAGCATTATTGTTAAGTGAAATTTTAACTGCGTTGTTTTCATAAAGCCAAGAAGTTATGACGTTTAGAAGTATATCAGACTTTTAAAGCCTATATTTTTTACAAGATCGATACGATGTACTAAATGACAATCTTAATTTTTTTTGCCAGACTAATGTATTTTTTAAACCGCAATAAACGGATCGAAAATGCCAGTCTTTAACCTCAGAACTTATCCCAATTTTTTACTGACTATTACGGACTCTCGTCCGAATAAGCTGTTTTTAAGCTAAACCGTCTAATCAACCGGTATACAACTCATTTTTAAATGAGGCCTGTGACGGACAAAAGTGTCCCCCCTAAAATTTGTTCCCCTGGACACTTTAATCTAGATAAAAGTGTCCCCCCGGACATGTTACAATTTGTTACATTGTTGCATTTTACATACATAACATTTCAGTGTATCTGTTCATTTTCTGGAAAAAATTTTCAACTGTAGTAAACTGCTAATACATCTAATAAATTTTGATTGTATGACCAACAATTAAAACTTCGGTTTGGCCGTGTCGTTATTTTATTGTTTTTTATGTATTTTTTATCACTTAATTCTAGCGTTAAATCCCGCAAAACGAAACGGTTTATTTTCATCACCGTATCCTAGATTACATGTCTGACATATCACATTCATAAACGTGTGCTTGTGTTTACATTTTGATAACATCCGCTCAAAGTTTTACACTAA
Source organism: Trissonchulus sp. WLG1_4 (assembly GCA_030248245.1). Lineage (NCBI taxonomy): Eukaryota > Metazoa > Nematoda > Enoplea > Enoplida > Ironidae > Trissonchulus > Trissonchulus sp. WLG1_4. Next base: position 15,673 of record JASANF010004606.1, on the reverse strand, counting down.
AGTTTGCATGACTAAAGCTAGACACATCTTTCTCGCAAATTTTGCAAAAAACATTTTCGCATTTATCTCCTTTCGTGCTTGATAGTTTAGTTTTTTTAATGTCTACTAGTAGCCTGAGTTTTGTACAAAAAACTTAAATGTTTTTTCGAAACTTCATAAAAGGTAGTGTAGGTCTTAGCTATTCTTTAGCTGTTAAATTGCACGACATAATATACTGTAGCTTCTCTTCAAAGTTTTTTTATTATTGTGTTTTTTAGGTTAATTGTATATTCTAATTTTAAATTAAGAGTCGCTGAGTTGATTTTTTTTGTCTGTAGTAATATCAGTTTATGGCAAATTTTATTTTTATTGATGACGTTTTAGTTTGCAAAAAATCATACTTCCATGGAGACAGAAATTGTATATATAGAATTAGTCATTTTTTAAGTACAAGATATCTGTAACTAGAGCCCTTCTTACCTGTTTTTGCTTTATTTTGAAGGTATAACGTTTTTATATTTTTTCATATGCATAAATTAAATCAGTAACTGATAATAAAGTTAGATTTTTTACTCAAACCTTAAATGCATTGGATCCATAAAAAGTGTCTAACTTAAGCTCAGTCTAAGTGGAACACGTGATATGTCAAATACAGATAAAATGTTTCGTTAATCTGTAATATTATGTTGAAAACGAATGTTTCAGACTGAGTCTAAAGTTAAACACGACGTTAAACACTTTTTGTGAATTTCAGCCTATATTATTTCAGCCTGTAATTTTGTGAATTTCAGCCTATATTATTTCAGCTTGAATTTTAGTGAATTTCAGCCTATTAAGTTCAAGTAAGAGCACATGTTTCAAAATCCACAGGATTCAACTTTTTACTTTGACAAGTTGAAGTCATCCAGCTTAAACTTAGTCTAAAATTTATGAATATTTAATTAACTCTGTTCGTCTACTCAGATACTAAGCTAATACGCTCTAGTAAATTCTCTATATATTTATGAGTTTACAGCCAGTCATTTATATATATTAGAATTTTACATACATACTTTACGACAGATTATGAGGACTCATCAAGTCAACTGAAACTGTATTTCACAAGAAAGTTAAGGGCTAAGTCAAATATTGGATGAAACGGAATAAATTAAGATTTACACGCAGAATACTATGTATGTATTAACCTACGAGTAGCACCAATATCTAGGAGTCAGCTGATTACGATGTGTTTGACAATAGTTATGGTTCTGTGAATTTTTTGAAAACCGGCCTATTTACTGCGGGGGGGGGGGACGTGTTAAGTACATTTATTTTGTAAATGAGAAATAGGGCCCATGAGACTTGGGGGGCTGTGCTGTTGCAATCGTGTCGCGTTTCCCTGTGGCTCCATTTCTTTCTTTCTTCAAAAATTGGGGCAGCCTCTGCTTGTCTGCATTTAGGCTATATAATGAAGTGCAGTTGTAGTAGATTACTTATGTTTAGTTTTAGAGAAGATATCATGAGTTATTGTCAGAGCAAGTTTTACTAAATTCCGCTGAACTATTTCTCGAAATTTGCATTTAAAACTTATTTTTAATAATTTTGATGCTATTTCTAATATAATCAAATTACGATGATACTAGATGTTTTGTCCAATTGTTACTAAAATAAACTAAAAATATATAATAAATAGAACTGAAATAATTAAATAAATTACTATGATAATAAATAATGACGGTGTAGAATATAGATGGTCTTAAAAACTCTAGGGCTGCCTAATCTCCGTTCTTTAGACTCTTTGGACTTGGACCATTCTTTAAGAGAACGAAAACCTTTAAGAGCTTGTAAATAAATCATGAATGCTTACGCATTGGCTTACTCGTGAAGCAGGACAGTGTAGTGTTTTTGTTTACTCTGAACCTTATCCAAAATTGTTTTTTAACGGATAAGATTTAAATCAATTTTGCGAATAACACAACACAAAACAAAAATGTCCGGCTGAAAGTTTGCCCGATAAGGCTCATGTAGATTATCTGTAAGCGTGCCAAGTTTCAGTCAATACGTGCGCTTGACGCTGCGTTATGGACGAAATAAAGTTAAATCTAATCCGATAAATTCAATTTTGGATAAAACCCTCTGCTTGTACTAACATATTGACTATGTTACACTACATACTAACGATATCGCCAAATATTTTAATAGTTGAACTAATTTCGTTATGATGACGATGACTATTATTTGCTTCATCTGCAATTATTATTACCAAGTGTCCATGCTAAGACTGCCTTTATGCAATCCAAAGTCAAACCGGCTCGTCCGTAAGCGCATTCGTTTGTCCACAAGTACACTTTTCGATAGACTATGGTGCGAAACAGACCTGGTAGATTGTTAAGATAACTGAAGACTAAAGTCTGACCAACAATTGCTGGACCCTGAAATTGAAAGAAACACGCGATTTCATTACGAAAAGTACGAATTGCACGCTTCAAGAGTACAGCGAGTAGTCACAAAAATCACGCCACCTGTTTCGTCTCAGGGTTCAGAAATCTCTGGACAGATTTTAGAGTCGCAAACAATTCTGAAAAATGCCTTGGCTTGCGCACTTTGCTCTTACGGACAAACTCTTCCGGACAAGTAAGCTTAAAACCAGGTTCATACTTGTCCTTAAGAACATGATACGTATATACCAGGACAAATTTGTAGTCAGCTAAATTGCACTTTTAGCACAATAGTTTCGTCAAGCAATCTTTTGCATTCAAACTGGGCATGACTGCAAACGTTAGAACTGCTCAAGGACAAATTGATAGGGATAAGACTAAGGACCAATTTCTAAAACAGATTAAACGTATTAGATTAAATTTTGTATGGCAGTAACTACATCTACTAATAATTCGTAAGAAACTTAACGTAGCAAAGGTTTGTAGAACGCCCCGCTTGTGCATCAAATTTTGTTAGTCTATCTTAAGATTGAGATGAGTTACGCAAACAAATTTTAATCTAATCCGTTTAATCCATTTTAGGAATTGGCTTTAAGAAGTATGAACTGTCCTTCAGACTCCCTTAGCGCACAAACGGACACAGTTGCGACAGCCCGAGTACACCTGTCATTTTTAGTCAGTCAAAACAAATCTTATCCGGCTAATAATTTCAATATCTGCCTCTCTTTTCTCATTCTAGTAGACTGAGTATGTATTCTTTCGTGTAATGAAACTGGCTTAATTAAGCTTCACCCGCAACCCTATAGAATCCGATGAGTCATACTCTCACACCAAGAGTATATATATTTATATATATACACCAAGAGTACATTTATTGCGTATACACATACGTACGCATGTGTGTACAAACATTAATTATATACTCTGAAATTCATATTCACACGGCCATTTTAGCTTATTTCTATTTCCGGATTGAGTCTACTTTGCTTTTGTGCAGAACAAGTTTTGATTTATTTTCAGGGATTGGTGAGGTAATCAAAAAAGTTCAATATTATGCCATTGGTTAATTAGCAAATTTTTTTAAAAATCTGTTGAAAGATTAAGATTGTAAGATATCGCTATTTGGCTCTCAAATATGTGGGTTGTTTGTATTCTATGTTTTTAAACTGTTTTGTTGAAATTTGCTACTAATTTAGTAAATAATTCATATTTTTATCTTTTTAAGTATTCAAATTAATTAATCAATTATTAATATGACGTCATCAATTTTAAATTAAATATGCCAAACATCTGCGGTTACTTCAATGCGTGAACTGTTGCTCAATTTAAAGTCAATACAAATAATTACATTTGCATATTTAATTATTATTGAAATTTATCTGACATTTGCTTACTCTCATGGAAAAGCAATTTTCAGTAAGTTGGGAATGACTGCAAATTGGAAGGATAGAAAATATAATTGTGTACGTATCTTATTTATTTATAAGTTCTGTTAGGGTTAACAATTAGAAAGGAAGGCTTCAGGTTTTAGTAAAAACGGCTTTAGGACTTAGGGGGCTACCCAGGTCACAAATCAAAGTTCTCCAATTTTGCTTATTTTCACATATGTTACTCCCCCAAGGCACCTCTACCTCAGATAAGAACAGTTAGGCTTGAAGGTGCACTTTTGGTTCAGTGCGTTTGTCAGTGTATTTACATAGGCAAAAGTACGCCAAAAAGCCGAAAAGTAGCCCTTATTCGGACAGTTTTAGAACAAACCACGTTACGCCAATCAGGCTGAAACTTGGCATAGCAGTAGCCCAGTAGATTTTTGATATGTCTTTTTAAATCTAAAATCGAGGGCAAAATGGGAAAAAATGGCCGTTTTTTGGACCCGCCAAATTTGAGTGATTTTACATTTGACATCATAGCTCAGGCCATGGGCAAAAATTTAAAAAAATGGATCATGGAGGTTGAGATATGACGTTAGGCTATCGAATCATGTAAAAACCAGCTTCGTCAGTGTTAACAAAAATTTCGAGTAAAGGGGCGTTTTGCAAACAAAAAACTTTTTTTGCGCCTATGATTTACACGTAAAATTGAATTTTTGGGAGCCCCTAGTGAAAAGTTGGCAAAAGCATTGGTTCGAGTTTGTTACACATCTGCGATGCGCCTTCCCTGGGGCTACATTGTGTGCAAATTTGAAACGAATTGGAGAACCTAAAATTTTCACGTTTTCAGGTAGCCCCCCCTTGATTTAGGGGATGTTATGCATCTACTAGTTTTTTAACAAATCAACTGAATTAAAATGTCAAAAAAAACATAAACATACCTAATTAATTTTCATCGCTTAAAAAAGCGAACTTAGTCCTCATTTTCATTGAACGAGGATTTAAAATACAAGTTTTAATTAATCAAATAGTCACCGGGTCAAAGGTTAGCCAAAAATCTGCCCAACCGACTATCAAATTTCTTACTGTAGAGACATATTTTGATTGGCTAACGTTATTTGATTGTTTTACAGTTAAACGGTCGCACAATTCGGTGGTTGGTGATACAGTGACGTTACGCTGTGAACGGGTTGACGTCTTTCTGCGTCACGCAAAACACGACTTGCTGAGCACTGTGGAATGGACTAAAGACGGAATTGTAGTGGCTAGATACAACAAGGTCGGTTTGGTGCAGTGGAGAGGTTACTTGGTTAAGCGATGTAAAGGTCATTGGTTCGACTCCTATTGTATTTTCTCTTTTATAAAAAAATATCTAATTTGGTTAGTTATAGCAATGAAATACAGTACCGACCAAACTACTTATATACGTGCTACAGACTCCGGAGTCAAAGCGGTGTACGATAAAATTTATCATTGAATATTATTAAGTACGCAATTAGATAGTGTTTTACTTTAGTTCTGTAGCGAGGAGTCTGTAGCAGGCAATTTTGGTCTGTTAAGTAAGCTGTGAAGTCTTAAAGGTACAGAATTCTGATTGAAAATTGAATACAATTGTCACAAAAACAAAAGAAACTAATAAATGCAGATGAATTTTAGGAAAGTTTTGTCTATGCTTGGGTGTTAGATATACCTTAAAAGTTTACTTAAATAAAACTTTTCATATTTTTAGAAAGGTACCAACGTTGATTGGTGGGTCTCAGATGCGCGTCAAGAATTGAATCACCAAAATTTCCTGCTCAAAATTCACCAATCGCAAGAAGCTGATTCCGGAGAGTACAGCTGTCACGTGACCCTGACAGATGCCAAGGCAAAACTGGATTGGCAGCCGCCGGAGCACATTCAGTTGACAGTCATTGGTCAGTTTGGACTTGCCTCAAATGACTGTTGCGTTTGTCAAAAGGTCAAAAGGTCAAAAGGTCAAAAAGAATTGAAGAAATTATTTTTGTTGAACTGTTGAGCGAATCTGGGCTACTTTTTTGTTTTTTTAGGTCCGCCATCCGAGCCTGGTCGGGCGGTAGTGGCATCCTTCACAAGCCGCAGTGCCATAATTTCATGGAAGCCTGCCACAACACACCAAGATGCGCCAATCATACAATATGTCGTGGTGGTCAGGTACAGCTGTTTTTCCTGTTGTGCCACAGCACAACAGGTCTCTAATTTTGATTTCTGGCGGAATACACTGGGCTTGCAGTGCAATGTACGTCTGTGCGTTAGTTTGCTTTGCATATTAGAGCTACTGCGCGAGCGTCACATCATTGTCTAGTGCAAAAGTTACACTGTAAGCACGGAAAAATGTCAATGTGCGTTTGTTTAGTTCATGTGTGTCACATAGTGCGCGTGTGTCACATTGCTGATAGTACCAACATTTGACCAGATAATTTTGTTGGCAGCATCTTATGTTTCCTGCAAACTGTAGTCATTTTTGGTCATGAAAATGAATACACTTCTCACTCATCAAAACAACCCATTCCTACATAATTTGTTTTAAAACTACTTTTAATTTGCATAAACAACTTATTGTAAGATTGCATAAAAACGCATTGAACTTTTGCATACACATTTTACAATAAGATAATTATCTGCTGCACAACAGGTTTTAGCTGACCTGCTGGTCAGCTTACTTGAACCTAATTCTTAATACTTACTGAAGGTTTTGCCGCAGGTTGGACTTGTTTCCCAAAATTTGAACAGACAGATGTACGTGGACTTGACTTGATGATAATGTGTATATGGTCTAATGTAGATGTTTGCATACTAACATTATCGCGGCTTTGTATATGTGATTGCTCTCAAATCAATTTATCACAATCTACTGTAAAAATGAATTGTTTTTGCACGTCGAAACTAACGAATATTCCAACGTACAAGTTGAGTAAATACTCTCTACAAATCAGACAATGGTGCACTAAAAATCTTAGTTAAGTCGTTAAACAATGGCCTTACAATATTTTTTATTTGCATATATATGTCTAAATATATAAATATTTAAATTAATTAATTTAAATATAAATAAATATATATGTATTTAGTTTTTTTTTAGTATCGGCAAAGAACACGAGCCCTACAAAGAGGTCTACACAATGGGCAACGAAACTACCACAGTTGTATCTGGACTGGTGCCCTACACAATCTACAGTTTCCACGTTTTGGCCAAAAATATTGCTGGCCGAAGCGCACCCGGAAAACCGTCATTCGCAATCAGAACTAAGGGAGAAGGTATGTAGAAGTTTCTGTTCATGTGTGGTGAACAGCTCGAGGTAAATATGCTATTGTTAGGTTCGATTTCATTCTTACCGACGTATTTATGTCCGTTCTGCCGACAAAATGACGAAGTAATGACGTCACATGCGCTGGCTGATTCATTGCACTAAGCTGCTAGTGACGACATTCTGCAGGCTGTCGATCGACCCTTAAGCCCGGTTCATAGTCGTCCTTGTCCTTGTCCCTATCAAAAAAACCTTACGCGATTCGAAGAAAACTACCTGGCCATATAAGCCAACAGTTTGCATGAATAACGTTGGAGTCACTTTCAGAGCGTATGCAAAAAATTAGCACAAACTCTTGTGTAAATTTTTCACAGCAGCTGACCAAAATTTGTCCTTGTCCCTGTTCCTGTGTTCTTAAGGTCAAGTATGAACCGGGCTTTAGTGGGCTCAGATTTGGTCGTGACAAGTCATTAGTTTTGTCATCAAGGCCATCCGGACAAAGACAAATGTTGTCAACCACCGTGTGTGTGACTTCTGTTTTTTCTGCGTATAAACTGAATCTGACAGTAATTAGTATTGTACCGTAATTGTAGTCATTCAAGAAATGACATTTAGGTGGTTATTTCGGAATAGTTACGGACAGAACAACAGGGCCCAATTTTTCGAAAAAAATGTTCTCCGTTTAAGTTCTCCGTTTAACAGCTCTCCGTTTGAAGTTCTCCGTTTAACATTTTCCATTTTTTCGAAAAGTTCAAATTTGAATTTAAACGGAGAACATGGATTCTGCTAAATGCAATTTTTTGAAGCTCTCCGTTTTAGTTCTCCGTTTATTTGTTCTCGGTTTATTTAAACGGAGAATTCTAAATTTTTAGAACGATTATTTTCGGAAGAATTCTAAAATAGAACTCCAAAGTTCTCCGTTCGTTTATTTAAGCGAAGAACTGTGAAAATTTTAGAACGATTATTTTGGGAAAATTCTAAAATAGAACTCCACAGTTCTCCGTTTAAATAAACGGAGAACTCTAGTTCTCCGTTTATTAACACGGAGAGCCATACATGTAGTTGGGGGGGATCGGGGGGGAGGGAACCCCTCCCCCCAAAAAATTTGGTCCCGGGGGAGGGAAAGGGGGTCCTGCCAGGGTAAAAAGAGCGGGGAGGGTCCCGACATGAGTAAAATTTTGGTCAAAATTTGCAAAAATCAGCATTTTTTGTGAACTTTTTGCAATTTTTACCAAAATTTTTGCTAAAACTTGTCAAATTTGGTGTTTTTTGGTCAAAAAAGGTAAAAATAGCGTCATTTTTGGGAGGGGGGGTTCAAAAATGAGTTGACGCAGAGGAGGGGGGTCCCACCAAGGGGGGGACGGGTACCCAAAATCTTGGTGCTGTTACATGTATGCGGAGAGCTCCTGTTTTCCGCTAAACTGGTGAAAACTAAAATTTATAGATGATTATTTTGGCAAAATGTCCGAAATAGAACTCCAAATAGTTTAGAATATTGCCGACTACAGTATTGTACCACCATATTTATTACACTTCCAATTACGGGGGTAATTGCGTTTTTAGGTATTTTTTTGGAAAGCCACAGCTCAGTGTTTACAAACTTGAATCGCAAACGGTCTTTTGCATTAAGTTGAACAATATCTTATTTAAATGTATGCCATGCATTGGAACTTAACCTTTGATTTTGTTTTCAAAACAAACGGCTAAAAACTGGTCCTTTCTAAAATATTAGGATTTTTTACCGAAAGTTTGCGCCACAGCTCTGAATCATACGATTACCTGTTGGGCTGAAAGTTGGTACGGTTTTTGACACATCTACAATAACCAGGAATCACCCCAACTTTTTTTAATAAACAGTAAATTTACTGAGAAAATAGCTTAAAAACAAACACACCGAAAATGTGACACATTTTAAAGCCCTCTAAAAATGTCCAGTAGTGAAATTTCGAAAAATGGAGACACATGCCTAGGGATGTTGATCTTTTCAGTACAGTAGCAAAAATTTCTGCTTCATTAGTTCATTTGTAACTTGAGTTGTGTGGGTGCAGCAAGTTCTCCGTTCAAATAAACGGAGGTTGCTACAAGCTCCGTTGAAAAGGTCTCCGTTTTTAAAAACGGACAAACATTCTAAATGAAGAACATTTTTCACTGAAAAATCAATTTAAACGTAGAACTCGAGTTCTCCGTTTAATTAAACGGAGAACATTTAAACAGAGAACTAAAACGGAGAGCTTCGAAAAACTGCAATCGAAATTAGATAAGTTCTCCGTTTAAATTTGAATCGTAGGTTTCGAAAAATCTAAACATTTTAAACGGAGAACTTAAACGGAGAACATTTTTAAATAAATGTGTGCAATCATATAGGTTTGTCGATTAAATAAACGGAGAACTCGAGTTGTCCGTTTAAATAAACGGAGAACATTTAAACGTAAAGCTTCAAACGGAGACCATTTAAATGGAGAACTTAAACGGAGAGCTTTTAAACGGAGAACTTGAACGGAGAACATTTTTTTCGAAAAATTGGGCCCAGGAATAAAAATAAGGACAATTATGAATCGTTCTTTAAAAAATTCAAAAATAAGAAGGGATGTGCGCCTATGTCGAAAAAAAGTCCAAAAATGTCGAAAAAAATTTGGCCATTCACAAAAGCCGGACGAATGTTAGACTTATGACGATCCAGTTTGTTAGTATATAATAAATTCAATCGCAGTGTCCATCTATTAAAAAACATCGTCAAAACAAGGTTATCATTTCAGTTCCCTCCGCCCCGCCTGTTATCAAACACATCTACAACTCCAGCAATGCATCAGTTGTGATCACCTGGGACCACCCTCCCGAGGCCTCACTCCACGGCCCGCTGGTCGGTTATCGAATAGTGGCCCGAGGCCTCAGCTCAGATGTTGTTCGTCGCGACTATTATGTGCCGTCTGCTGACCGAACGGTATGAAGTTACCCAGGGTTGATTCATACTTACAGCCGTATGTCCGTTTAGCCGGTGAAATTACAAACGTGTGCTGTTGACGAGAAAAAACTTCAATCGGCTGAGCCTAATCAAGTTTGGATAAAAATGTTAGATGAGGCAACACGAAACATGTTATGAAAAGACAGAAATTAGGATATCAAAAGTATTTGGTAGTTGATCACGATAATCGTTTTGTCTCTGGGTTCAAGAATATATTGTCACAGTATATTTGAGAGTTTGATGGTCTGGTTATCATATACGTTTTTTATTAATTGATATACTGAGCATTTTTATTGCGTCATTTTAAGCAGTGCTAAGTATAATAGTTTTTTCACTTTACTTTAGTTTTTAATTTGATAAATTTTATTTCAGTCTTATGAATTGACTGGTTTGAGTGTTTATGCGAAATACCTGATAACCCTTGAAGCTGATAATAACTATGGCTATAGCCCTCCAGATAGTGTCCGTATCCTAACGGACGAAGGAGGTAAGTTTTTTACTCTTCTCTTTTTATGTTTGTTGTAGTTATATTTCATAAGCGACGAGTCAGCATGCAATTAGCGATTAAGTAGATTGTGAGTATTGTAGCGTAGCATACTATTAAAAATATCATTAACATGTCGATTTAAATAGAAGAATGAATTTTTCACTTTGCCGATTTATGTCTAAGTTTACATCAGTAATTATATCATACCTGTCTTGAAATACATAGCAGTGCAATAACTAACGCCAATAACTAAGTGCACGCTGCTAGATTCACAGCGTGCATCTAAGTTATTGACATATTGCACTGTATATTTCAAGACAGGCATATTATAAGAACGTTATAATACTTTGTAGTGTACACTCAGTCACTATTCGCACTGGCACGTGAAGCCCGCCTGCATAAACTGGTGCGCTGCGCGCACTCGTTCATGCACTTGGCGCTTCACGTAACAGTGCCTATAAAACGCTGAGTGCACTCTACATCGTGCTATAACTTAAACTTATTTCATTGACCTCTCCGTGTCTGTAATGTGTACAGTATATACCTATTATTGCAAATACAGTACCAGTCAAAAATAGATACGTATGCTTGATCGAGCACGAGCAGTTTTTGACGTCACTTGCTTCTTCTGAGCTTCTCGCGCGCATTTCGAGCAGCAATTTCCTAGATTGCCTTCGAACAGCTTTCGATCACCTACTATCAGCCCAGTGTTGCAAGCTTACTACGTATAAGCATTTTCTTACTACGCGAAGTTTTCTGTCTTGGTTTTATTTTTTGTAATTTCAAAAGACCGAACTTTGCAAAGGGGACCGAAAAACATATTATGACATTATCATGTGCAGTGTTTGTCATAACTTTTCACGTACAAATTATTGAATATGAAATGATAACATTTTGATTTTGGTGAAGAATAATGGTAATTATTTGTTGAACATAGTATATAGAAGCACCCCCTGTTTTCAAACTAGAAAATCACTAATTTAACTACGTGATACGGTGGCCCTATATACAGTAATGATTTGTTCTATGTTGGAATTTTGTGTGGTGGTTAGTGATTACTACCAGTTATCATCAGTTTTTGTACCGAAACGGTTGGTTTAAAGCTGTAATTTTCCCGACCACTTTCGGTATGCCTAAGACCAGGGCAAATGGGAGAATAAAACCAAAGCCTGGGACAGTCCAGACAGGGCCGGGGTTGTTTCAACAAGAGAATGCAGTTCAAGCCAAAACGACGGATCCAAAGAAAAGACGCGCTGGTTCCCGTACAAAGGGTCCTACGGCCAAACGCCAGGCTCGTCAACCACGTGGTCCCCCTCAACACAAGAACGAACAGAACGAAACCAATCTCGTTCGACGACGGAGCATGGGGGGCAAACAGGTCTCGGTGGTCGAAAACGCAGAACCGGGCAATCAACTGACGGTGAACCCTCCCGATCCTTTGGGGGCTTGGTACGGAGGCTTTCTAGCTGAGGGCCTGTCTAGCGACGATGAACGGGCAAGCGAGGATCCGGAAGCCGAAGAGACCTCACCAGGTATGGCCCTCAATCCAGGCACTAGGAGTCAGCTGACAGCTTTTGTGAGTGATCACGTTAGAAAAAAGATCTTGGCTAATGAGTTGGTGGACTTTTTTCTGTTACTACCCCGCGGTTTGGATGTTACTTCACCAAGCTCAACTGAGGTTGTACTTGACAACCTGACAGGCGCTCTTAGGGTCAAAGAAGGGAAGCGGTCGATCGTCACTTTCGATCAGTGGCTATCGGCGTTTCTCATCTATGCGTCTGTTTTGTTGGAAGTGAAACCTCAGTTGGGAGTGGAATTGCTGGCTTATGCGGAACGTATCCGCTATGCTGCTTCAACTTTTTCTGGTAATGGTTTTGTGAAGTATGATGAGGCCTTCAGGGCCAATATGTCTAGGGGTGCGTATAAATCGTTTTCAGAGGTGGATACGACTTTGTGGACCCTTTTTTTCACGGGTGCCCAACCCCGCACCCTCCCTAAAAATTTTTACAACCAATCCTGTCCAAAAAGTGGTAGGGGAACCGATCCCAAAAAATTCCTTCCATGTTTTCAATATAACCGGTCGGGTTTCTGCAACTTCGGTATCCGGTGCCGTTTCAGACACGAATGTCAGCAATGTCGAGGCCAACACCCGTGGTGCTCATGCCCAAGCAAACCATCCAACAGCACCTCAACCCCAGGGGGTGGGGAAATTTCTGGGGCAAAATCCCGCCCCAATAGTAAGCAGGCATCTAAAACCACAGGTGGCCTGGCTTAAACCTCAAATATTTAACTGTTCCCCTTTTCGAACGATGCCGGCTGCAAAAAAGGTCAATACAGATATAAATATCGGGCTACTACAAAATGAACTCTCAAATGCTGTAAACTAAAATTACAAAAACTACCTTATCAGAGGTTTTGTTAACGGGTTTTGGATCGGTTATACCGACCCGGAAGGTCCTCGGTTTTCACCAAACCTAAAATCAGCCAACATAAAACCGGATGTTATTGATAAACAAATTGAAAAGGAGCTCAAGGCTGGTCGAATCGAAGGCCCGTTTTCATCTCTACCAATGCAGAACTTTCAGATCCACCCCCTAGGCTTAGTCCCGAAAAAAGGGAATAACGAATTTCGCATGATCTATCATCTGTCATTTCCAGAGGGGACTTCAGTTAACGATAACATTTGCATGGAGCATTTCCCGGTGGCGTACGATACTATTGATGACGTAGCTCAAGTACTAGCCAAAATGAACCAGGGTTGCTTTATGGCGAAATGGGATGTTAAAGCAGCGTTCCGAAACATCCCAGTTCGCCAGGAAGACTACCATTTGTTAGGCCTATTTTGGCGAGGACAATTTTATTATGATAAGTTTTTACCGTTTGGCTTAAGCAGTTCTCCTTGCATTTGGGAGCGTTTTGCCTCCGCATTGGAAGCGATTCTTAGAAAAAACTACGACCTAGTAAACGTTTTACATTTAATGGATGATTTTTGGCTAACCAGTGTTTCTCAGCGGTCTTGTAATATTCAGCTGAAAACGGCACTCCAGGTTTTTGATAATCTTGGCGTACCTCTTGCCACGGAAAAAATAGAAGGACCCGCGCAAGTTCTAACCGTATTCGGTATCGAGGTGGATACAATCAATCAGGTGCTACGTCTACCTATTGACAAATTAACAGACTTGAGACAAAAACTAGGTATATTCTTAACAAAAAGGTCGTGTCTGCAGCGAGAATTTTATCTCTAATCGGACAGCTTTCTTTCGCATGTAAGATAGTAGCTCCAGGACTTCCCTTCTTACGAAGGCTTATTGACTTATCAATGGGGGGCCGATCCCTGTCTCATCATGTTCGCATAAACTACCAAGCAAAGAGGGACATAGAAGCGTGGCAATTGTTTCTCACACATTGGAACGGTACAAAGTATTTTACAGATACTATATACCCGGTGTTCTGGCTCACAACCGACGCGTCGACCTCCTACGGCTGTAGTGGAGTTATCGCAGATTCTTGGTTCTCAGTGCAGTGGCCAGCGGCCATGACGTTCAAGTATTCGGATTCATATTCAATCCAATGGATGGAGCTCGCCGCTATAGCAATCAGCATTCAGCTATGGGAGAATCGCTTAAAAGGACACACTGTCGTGTGCAGATGCGATAATATAGCTGTAGTGCAGCTACTAAATAAAAGAACCACTCAAAATAAACGTTTAATGCATCTTCTGAGGCTCATCACTACAAAGTCTTTGATTTTCAATTTTTGTATTCAGGGGCAATTCCTACGTGGGGTCGAAAATACAGGGGCCGACGCTCTTTCCCGGGGAAACATACAAAAGTTCAAAAGGTGGGCCCCAAACCTGGCCCACGTCAATCCCACACCAGTAACCGAAAACATCTGGAGCAGCTTGAGGTCACACTAACAAACTTGTTGGAAAACTCGGTAAGTGTTACAACTCGGAAGGCCTATAAAACAGCATGGAATATGTTTTCTAAATTTATTCAAGACTTTTCGCTAAGCAATATCGGTTTCCACAATCAACTCAGGTATTTTGTAGCACAACTGAAAGTTAATGACACTTCCATGCAAAGAGTTGTTCAAATACTCGCAGGAATCAAATTTTTTTCATCGATTGTATGGCTTTCAATTCCCGCAACTAAATGAACCTCCATTTTCACTTTGGCTGAAAGGCTACAAAAGGATGGCTCCAAAAGTACAAGTTAAGCCTAGGCATCCAATTACTGCACAAATGTTGGCTTGGTTTATTGGTAATTCTAAAATATTTATTAAAAATATTAATGAAAGTTACACTTTTAACGCAGTAGCTGTCACGATGTTTTTTGGTCTGTTAAGGATTAGCGAAGTTACAGGAAGCAATCCAATTCAGTTACGGTTTACAAAGAAAAAACATGTTTTCTCAGGCTTTCTAGCCAGTTCTAAAACCGACCAGCTGGGCCATGGTTGGAACTGTACTATACCCTGCCTGTGTGCAAGCAAATGGGCCTTTTGTCCATGGGAGGTATTAGAGCAGTACACTCAAATATTATTGCTAAACAACTCTGGACCCTTTAAATTGTTAACTTCCAGGGGAAGTGGTTTAACAAGGCGTTATTTCGAGAAACATTTAAGCCTTGGAGTGGCGGCAGCTGGATATCCCCCGAAGCTTTTTAATACACATTCCTTTCGTATTGGAGCCGCAACCTTTTTGGCACATAATGGAACCGCGGAGTGGGCAATTCAAAATTTGGGTAGATGGCAGACTTCAGTATATAAAAAGTACACCAGGGTGACCCCCGACTTTGCTACCCAGTGTTTTGCGGAAAATATTTAGTTGTTGTGATTTGTGTCTATATATGCACTCGGCTGTTTGGTGTTTATGTGTTACAGGAATTACGATTGCTGTGGTTTTTGGTCTGTAACACTTTGTCACTTGTTGAAACTTTTGGAGTGAAGTCTTCAGTAAATATCTATGAATCCAAATAAATTGGTTGAACAGTATACCATTTGCCGGGCAGGTACAGGGCCGGGTGCAGGGAGAGAAGTGAGGTAACCCAGCCCGGGTTGGCTTCGGCTTCGGGAGTGCAGCCGAAGATGGTTGGTCGGCGTTGTTTTTGGTGGGCTGGGCTGCCCCGTCCTGTACCTGCCCTATCTCATATTGGTGTGGCGTTTCTTGTTGACTTAGTATCAGCGTAGTTAAA
>JASANF010004605.1:0-42031 GCA_030248245.1 Trissonchulus sp. WLG1_4 | reverse complement strand
GATTCTTAACTTTTTGAACGTGTTACAAATAATTGTAAAAGAACTAGTCCACGAGAAGGTTCGTTCGAACCCCACAACCTGATTACGGGACCGGTATCCGGGAGACCAGGGGTTTTCGAGCTCGGCTCGACGGGCACAAGCTCCCCTTACACCATGTTCAAACAGGAGGATTGATGCGCAGCGCGGTCATCGCCGCTTATTCGATACGGTCGTTCGGCCGTTCACGGGACCAGCCACTGGCCGGAGGGGCGGGAGGGACGGGCTCAGGTACCACCAGAAGCGCCACACAACCCCACACCGGGTGAAAGACGTCCACCCCGATGGAGGAAACTTCCCAGTCGGCACGGAGCACAAACGCAGCCTACCGGCCCGCGCGGGGCTCAAATTTTGGTCGCTATTTCGCGCCTACAAACTACTGCAGATTCCAACATCGAGTGTGGTTTAGCATGGACCCGGTCCATCCCACTCGGCGAATGCGGCGCCGCATGAACTCGCGGAAACAGTGGACGACGTCGGAAATCGCACTGAGAATGTGTGGGACTCCAAAATCAACCGATGGTCAAGTTGCGGGTGCAGTCGAGTACACGCAGGACAACCAGGCTAGGCGCAGCGAGATCCCTAAAGGCCCAATTGACATGCAGCCGGGAGGATAGTGCTCACCATTAGGATTCCCGGGCGTGTACACACGAGCAGGGGAGCTGCAGCAAGACCCCGCCGCCTCGCTTTGAGGGCTGTGAACTTAATGTCGATAGGCCTGTACTGGACTGGTGATTGGTGGACTCTGTATTGTGCCGTATCCATATAGTTTGAGCATATTAGCAATTGCGCTCCGCATACCAACATTAGTGAGCTTGCTGAGAAATAGTGCGACATAGCTAGGTGAACCTAATGGTTCGCCACAAATATTTATTCTAGCTATTAGATTGTGCGAAAAATTAGGTGATAGTGTGGTTCCCATTGAATTTGAATTTTGGGCAACTGTTTACTCTATAAATATTTTGATGATTCTACGCGGGAATGGGTGTACCCAAATGCCAAAATAGTGAGAGTCTACTGTAGTTAGCTGGGCGACAACGACAAATAGTGAAAAAAGGCCGTTTCAAAAATTTTTAATTTTAGAGTAAGTTAACTTTGAATTTTTTTTTTTTTTGGCAGAACATTAGATGATGGGTGAATTTTATTAGATGGGTGAATTTGGCAGAACATTAGATTGTTTTCAAAAATAGATTGTTTGGAAATTGTGTAAATTATGAAATTATACTGTGAATCTGAAAGTTTTGTTTCATTATAGGAAATTTCACCACCTGGAATGTTGAGATTGGCTAGGTCGTTTGGTTTCTAACTTTTAGAGTAACCCGGATAGGTGTCTGTGTACTCGGACTTGACTTTAGCGTCCGGCCTTCGTCGGTTTTCTAACTTTAGAGTAAATTAGGTTAGGCGTTCGTAGATCCCGGACTCTACAATATGCTCTCGTTCGGTTTTTCTGACTTTACAGCTCCAACAAATGGCCGGGACCGCGATTCCTTTTAAATTTAGAGTAGCTTGGGGAAAAGGGATTTTGGAGATTTAAGAAGCAGTCTCAGCAAAACTTCCTCGTTTCGGTTTTAACTTTAGAATAGCTTGGTAGTGGTCGGTGCGGGAGGGATGCATTGACGGAGGTGGAGCATCGACGTCCCGTTTCGGTTTTCCTTAACTTTAGAGCTCGAAGCGTAGGTCTTTTGACGAAGTAGGTTGTTCTCTCAGCAGTGGTACTTACTCTTTCCTTCGGTTTTTTAACTTTTAGAGTAGCTTAGAGTAGGTATCGTTTTGTCTCCTTCGCATTTTGACTGATCACGGGTGCTTTTTTTCGCGGTTTCTGTTCGCTCGTCCAACTTTAGAATAGCTTCCATTTGCCGTGGACATGTAACCAAAAAGCCGCATCTATAAAGGAGGAAAAAGCATGCGTCTCTCGTTTGTGTTTTCTTAACTTTAGAGTAATTTTCGTCGGTTCTGGCTGGTTTGAGGCCTCGTCGGATTCGCGGAGCTTTTGGTCTGGGTAGTTGGCCTGGTTTCCTAACTTTAGAATAACCTCAGCCCTAGACTCAAAACGCGGATCCTAAAGTGAAATCTCGCCCAATCGTACTGGGTCGCAAAACAAGCTGGAGCAAATAGGGGATTCCTTCTTCGGGGAAGGCCCCCTCCCGGGCAGTGTGACGAGCTCACACACCTCACGCGCCGGGTAAGTTCAAAAAAAAAGAAAGGGGCCGGTGAAATCGCCCCGGGGTAGAAACTTAGGGAAGGCCCTCAAGCGAAGAGTTGGGATGTGGGTCCGGGTGAAGAACAGTTCATTTAATTTCTAGGGCGCAGGGAAAGAGTTGAGCACTGTTTAATACTAGAAGGAGTCGTGTTTGGAGACGTCACGAGACTGGATTTTGTGTAGAAGAATAGTAAAAAACGGAGCATTTTTGAATTTTATACTAACAAGTGTATATATGGTATACTCGTAGCATTAGCTGCTTTAAAGTTTTTGCCATTATTCGTAGGTCTTAATGAATATGTATAGAACTAAGACTATAATCGAGACTTAGTCTTGTTTCTCTATTTATTGACAAATTTGATGTACAGATAGTATGACTATGATGTGTAGTATCGTCAAAATTAACATATTTTGATAAATTATGTATCACATCTAACCATAGTGAGTTTGACTTATAACTTTAATATTTGAAATTTACATTGAGTGTTATTTTGGAAATTACTAGGATGGATGAGTACACGATTTTTAACTACATACATGAGTTTCGTTTTGCACCAACTAAAAATGTGGCCGGGAATTGGGTTTGTCAACTTGTTTTAGTTTTGTAGTAATCTTTGAGGCCTATTTGACGTTAAGCTATCATTGCAATAGACATAACTTTAATCTCAGATAGACTACAGTTCATCAATAAACACTAATTAACATTTAATTTTTATGTCAAAAATTAATAACATAAATAGTAAAGTACAACTTCCATATAGCGCACTCGGGAATTTACTAGGCCCCAGCACGTAATGCAGAGCCTACTACCACTTTAAACTAAAGTACGTACTATGCTGTGCAAGTGCCCAGCGATACAGGACCGGCGGATGCATACAATACATCCTGGCCTCAAATGCTGGCCGTCGTGCCGAGTGCTGCGACTTTACAGTGCAACGAAATTCCATTTGAAATTAAGTGTGACCTTTCAGTACCTAGTATTGCAGCCTAATTACGTACATATGCAGCCAAGCTAGAGGCTGTCTTTATTTACTACGTAGGTAGGCTTATGAGAACGTAGCAGCAAGAATTTTCTTAGCCATTAGGCTCAAAAAGTTTAAATGAGGACCGAGTGCGACCACCTTGTATCAATTTACATTTGAGTGACTTCTCGTGTAGAATTCGGAGTAAAGTAACACTATTTGAGGCCAAGACTGTATATATATATATATATATATATATATATATATATATATACAGTCCTGGCCTCAAATAGTGTTACTTTACTCGAATTCTACACGAAGTCCACACGAACTTTCACTCGAATGTAAATTGATACAAGGTGGTCCACTCGGGTCCTCATTTAAACTTTTGACCTAATGGCTAAGAAATTGTTGCTGCTACGTTCTCATATAAGCCTACCTACGTAGTAAATAAAGACAGCCTCTAGCTTAGCTGCATATGTACGTAATTAGGCTGGGCTCCTAGGTCACTGAAAGGTCACACTAACTTCAATCGAATTTCGTTGCACAACGAAGTCTGCTGGCCACTCGCACTCACACGCACGAAGGCCACTATTTGAGGCCAGGACTGTATATATGTATGTATCCGCCGGTCCTTTACGCTGGGCTGTTGCACAGCATATACGTACTTAGTTTAAAGTGGTAGTAGGCTCTGCATTACGTGCTGGGGCCATCAAGATTGTAGAATTCCGAGTGCGCGCTATATGGAAGTTGTACTTTACTATTTATGTTATTAATTTTTGACATAAAATTAGTAAATGTAATTAGTGTTTATTGATGAACTGTCGTCTATTGATAAAGTTATGTCTATTGATGAAGCCGAAAAATATTAACATCAATGCGCTCAAAAATTACTACAAAACTAAAACAAGTTAGCGAACCCAATTCCGGCCACATTTTAGTATAAAACGAAACTAGTGTATTAGTTAAAAATCGTGTCTAGTCCATCCTAGTAATTTCAATAACACTCAATGTAAACCAAATATTAAACTATAAGTCAAACTAGTATAGTTAGATGTGTTACATAATTTATCAAATATGTGTTAATTTTGACGATCTGTACACATTACATCATAGTATACTATCTGTACATCAAATTTGTGAGTAGGCAATTGAAATAGACTAAGTACAAACTAAGTATCACTATTCTGTACATATTAGTTGAGCAAAATAATGGCAATGAACTTAAAGCACTAGTGTTAAAACTCAGAAACAAGTATACATATATACACTGTTAGTATAAGATTCAAAAATGCTCCAGTTTTTACTATTTCTACACAAAATCCAGTCTAGACACTCTAGGAGCACGACTCCTCTAGTATTAAACAGTGCCTCGACTTTCTGCGCCCTGAAAAAAATGAACTGTTTCCTCACCCGGACCCGCGTGCAACTGCAGGGAGAGGGTGTCCCTTAAGCACCTAGGCTCAGGAGACCCTAGTCTACAGAGCACGTTTGGGCCCCTAACTTACCCGGTGGGTGAGGTCTGTGAGCTCGCACACTCCCGGGAAAGGCCTTCCACCTAGAAGGAATGGCTATTGCCCACTTTGTGCGAGCATACGATTGGGCGAGTTCACATGGATCCGCGTTGATCTAGTAGAAGTTATTCTAAAGTTAGGAAACCAGGCGACTACCAGACCAAAACTTACCCACGATCCATCAGAAGGGCTGTACCACCGAACCGACGAAAACTACTCTAAGGTTAGAAAACACAAACGATCGCCAATGACGGGGCAGCATGCCCTCCTCCATGCCGCTGCTCGGCAGTTCCATGTCCACGCAATGGAAGCTACTCTAAAGTTAGACAACCAAACGACCACCACGCGAATTGTACCTGCCATGTCGTCAAATGCGAAGGAGCAAAACGATACCTACTCTAAGCTACTCTAAAGTTAAAAAACCAAAGGAAGAGTAAGTACCATGCTGAGAGAACAACCTACTTCGTCAAAAGACCTACGCCAAGCTACTCTAAAGTTAGAAAACCAAACGAGGCGTCGATGCTCCACTCCGTCAATCATCCTCCCACAGCGACCACTACCAAGCTATTCTAAAGTTAGAAAACCAAACGAGGAAGTTTTGCTGAACGTCTTAAATAAATGCAAAATACCTATTTCCAAGCTACTCTAAATTTAAAAAACAAGGAACGAGGTAAATTGCATCGTCACATCCAGGTCAGAGAAGGCCCCATAGTCCAAGCTATTCTAAAGTCAGAAAACCAAACGAGAGCTATAGGGTTATTGTCAAGTCCGGGATCTACAAACGCCTAACCTAAGTTACTCTAAAGTTAGAAAACCAAGCGAAGGCCAGACGCTAAAGTCAAGTCCGAGTACACACAAGACACCTATGCCAGGCTACTCTAAGATTAGAAAACCAAACGAGCCTAGGCCAACTACAACATGCCTCCGGGTGGTGACATCTCCTATAAAATGAAAACAAAACATACAATTTCACTGGTTATTTCATAAATTTACACAATTTCGCAACAATTTTACATTTACAACTTAAAAGAAACATTAAATAGTTGCATTAAATACTATCCCGTCGTAATTCCAACAAAATTTTCACCGTCATACACTGGTTCTAGCAGCGCCAGCTTCCGATGACGTTAAGCTGCTCTAAGGTTAGATAACCAAACGAAACGCCCTTCTTCCACTAACGCCGCACACTCCCCTCGTCTCACTGTCGTTGTTCTTGGTGTCGTCGGCTAGTTCTGGCTTGCGGTGACTTTTCTAGCCATTTTGGGCATTTGGCTTGCACCCATTCCCGCGTCGATCCGTCCAAATATTTATGAGTAGAACAGTTTGCCTTCGAATTCGATGGGAACTGGCGTATATCTGGGCCTCGTCGCACGATCTGATGGTTCGACAGCACAAATCGATTTGTGGCGAAGCCGTAGATCTTTGGGGTTGGCCTCAGCTCCCGTCTGGCCAGCTTCACTTTCTCCGGCAAGGCTCGCTGCAAGATGTTGGTATATGCGAGCATGCAATTGCTCATGTGCTGCCGAACTCGCATTCTATGGATCAGGCACAATATGCGGCAGGGAGGTCACGATGGCCAGGGCTCGCACCTGCGCCGTATCGACATTAGAGTCACAGCCCTCAAGAAACAACGGCGTATACTGCAGCTCCCCTGCTCGTGTGTACAGCGCCGGGATGTAGATGGTGACAACACTATCCTCCGGCTGCATGTCAATTGGGCGCCTCAGGGAATCTCGCTGCGCCTGCAGATGGTTGTCCCTGGTGTACTCGACCACGATCCACCCGCAAATCGTTTAAACGCCGTTCGGACCATCCAGTTGATTTTCCTGTGGACCATTCCCCACACATTCTCAGTGCGATTTCCCGACGTCGTCCACTGTTTCAGCAACTCATGCAGCATTCGCAAGATGGGATGGACCGGGTCCATGTCCTAAACCACACTCGATGTTGGAATCTGCAGTAGCTGCTAGCGCGATGACGACCAAAATTTAACCATCACGCGGGCCGGTCCTGGCTGCGTTTGCTGCTCCACTGCGACTGACGGCGGCGTGCGAAGCTCCTCCATCGGTGGACGTACTTTCACCCGCTTGTGGTTGTTTGGCACTTCTGGTGGTCTGACCGTCGATTCCTCCCGCCTCCGCATGGGCGTATCTGGTCCCGTGAACGGCCGAACGACGTATCGAATAAGCGGCGATGGCGTGCGCATCGTGTCCTCCTGTTTGAACATGGTGTAAGGGACTTTGTGCCCGTCGAGCCAATTTGCACCTACGAGCCGAGCTCCCCGACCATAGCGATCTCCCGGATTGCCCGCTCCCGTAATACCAGGCATATCCTCAGGACCGAACGAACCTTCTGGTGGATTCCATTCTTTTTCCTCTCCTCCCTGAACACTCCCCTCCTGCAACTGCGGCTGTGCCCAAGGCATGAGTTCTTCCTCTGGTGGTCCTTCGCGAACAGCTTCTTTCGCTTCTGCCTCCTGTAGGATTTCGTTGACAATTCGTGGTGGCAGTTCCTCGATAGATCCGTATTGCTCGTAAACCAACGGCTGTCGGTACTCTTCCTCTTCCAGCCCTTTTCCCACAAGGGGTCTGGTTGCCGGCGCACCTTCTGCCGTGGCTCCCCCTGCCAAGACCACTTGGTAATCCGGACACTGCAACGGGGTTTGCAATCGCGTAACCTGTCCGCAACCTTTTCCGCACTCAGGGGTCCCGCTCAGCTCGCACCAAGCCAATAGGCATATTTTCCCATGGCAGATAAACGAATAGCGGATCGCAGACCTTGGATATTCGCACGAGCTCGCCCCGCGACTCACCATTGTCGCCAAGGCCCCCACTTCTCGTCCTCCTCGTCCGGCGGTGTCAAGTAGGTCACCCATATGTCGTAAAGTCGCTCGATCTTATCCAACAGTGACACTGGCCTGTCCCATAGTTTCGGGATGCTCTCTCTAACCAGTTGCCACGCTTGGGCTACGGATAGGTGGAACTCCTCGTCGCCCAGCTCGCCACAGACGAAACGCTCGCCAGTCGGATGGTTCTGACCGACGTCCGCTCTTTTCTTCAGCGTTGTCGCCGGCAGTCTTTGCGACAGCTGCTGTGGCACCGGCTGCACTTGCATAGACGGTGGGGCCGGTCGAGGTGACGGCTGCGGCTGTGGCAGCACTGCCACGGGGCGAAGAAGCTGCCTCTCCTTAGGCCTCAACCGCGGGTCCGTTGGACGCTCCCAACCCGGCGGGAATGGCTGTACGGGCCATTGCTTAGGCAGGGTTGGCTGAGGAGCCTGATGGGGCAAGAAGACTCTGGACAGTTGCCGGACAAGCTGCGTTAACTGCGCTAGCTGCTCCGCCGTACTTGGTTGCGGCTCCGGCATTCTCGTCCTGACCTCCATTGATCGTGGCACCGGCTTAAACGCATGTACCGGTGGCTCGCTAGACATCAGCATCGGCGACTGTCTCGGTAAAGTAGCCAACATCCGCAATGATGACTGAGAATTAGCTGGCGTAATTTGGCGTTGGTTGGCAACCCCCGTGGCTGCCATGCGTATTGGCGACTGCGACAAACGAGGAGTTCGCAATTGTGGGTGTACCTTGTGTAATGGTTAACACTTAGTGCGACTTGGATTACATTTTATTATACATCAAAGACACTTGTTATTTCTGGCTCACTAGGTTTAGAACGACTGCGCAGTTTTACAGTAGCTGACTGGCTTGTAACACTGAATAGTTCTTCAGCTGGTACTGCCTATTAATAGTCTAGGGTTGCAGCGTTTTACGTAATGTCTAGCAGTCATGGAGCCAGCTTCGTAACATACCATGTTATTAACCAGTTCAAATGTTTTGGGAAATAAAACGTTCAAATGTTTTGAGAATGAAAATATGGCGGTTGTTACATTACTGTCCCTTTTGAAAAAACATGTCCTCATGTTTAGGTTATTGGTGAAGAGATGTCCTAAAGTGAATTTAGGTTAGTGGTCCCAGCAAGAATTAGTTAATTAAATTGAACTTAAATTAAATTAAATTAAATTAAATTAAAGAATAACGCAATAAAATAGCACGAAAACGTAAACGAAATAATGCGATAACATAAGAATGAATAACGTATCCGTTGCCGCGTAACATATGGAAACCGATAATTGCGTAAATGAATAAATTAATAATAACAGATTGATACGAAAATAAATCGGATTAATTCGCGATACGCAAGAGTTGCAGCATTAGCAATCCGCTACTGTTTGCGTGGGCGTAAGTTGTATCGGCGTAAAGTGTCACTAGTCGCAGGCGGGTTAATCGAGGGGCATGGGTCCCCGCTGTGATCTGGGTTTCCGCCGTTCGGGGTTCCGTCTGTGACCGCCTCCGCATCACTCGTGTCCTGGTATGTCATCGCCCCAGTCCTGTAAACTCCGCCCTCCAGTTCACTGTCAGGGGACGGTGTAGTCGACTCACCGCGTTGATTTTGAAGAGGCCAGAGTTCAGCCGCTTTACAGTACCGGTTCAGGTGCCGCACGTTCACTCGCTTTATTTTCGATCGCTGTAACTGCTAGCAAGGCGCAATAGTGGCGCCCGTACCGTCTTCAGAGAGTTCCATTATACGATATGGGCCCTGCCAGCATCTCGGCAACTTTTTTGTCTTTTATTTTGCCACCGCAGGGACGTGCAACCACACTTTGTCCCCAGGCAAAAGGGAGTGAGCCCGTGCAAACCTATCGTGGTAGTATTTCATTCGACCTTGCGCTAGGTTTTCGTCTAGCATAAGTTTCGCATTGGGTGCAATACGGCACTACATCCTTATGGCATGTTGGCCAATAGTATCGAGCAGTCAGTTTGGCGTACGTCTTTCTAATGCCCAAATGTCCTGCCGTGAGATGGTCATGACAGGCTAATAAGGCTTCACTTCTCCACGCCGGGGGTAGTACCAGTTGTAAAGGTATTCTTGGAAATACTTCGGCAGATCTGTAATTTGGGTTGCGGTATAATAATCCGTCTTCAATGATATACTCTGCATTGCCACTTTCAGATTCAGCTTTGGCTTTTAACAAGCCAATGGTTTCATTGTTGTTTTGTCCATCTAGCAATTCTTCTTTAGCGTTTGTTAAGTCTATTGGTAGACAAGAGGTTGAATTTTCGTCTTCATTAGCATTACCGCGTGCGTGCTTCAGCAGGTCGTTACACATACCGCATATTTCACTGTTTTCTGTGGCGTCGAACTCAAAAGGTCTTCGAGATAGAGCGTCTGCATTGGTATTTTTCTTTCCCGAACGGTGCTTGATGACTAAAATGACTAAATTGTAGGACTGAATTTTTAAACTGTATCTTGTCAAATAACCTTCAGGTGACTTCAAATTCAGCAGGCACTTCAAAGGTTTGTGGTCAGTAATTACTTCAACTTGAATTCCATAAGTATATGGTCGAAACTGGGATAATCCATATACCACAGCCGTTGCTTCTTTTTCAATAGTTGATCGTTTTCTTTCAGGTTTGGTCAATTGTCTATTGGCAAAAGCAATGGGATGCTCTTTGTTGTTCTCGTCTCGTTGGCTTACAACTGCTCCAACGGCGACATTACTGGCATCTGTTTGAACAGTGAATGGCACCTTAAAGTTCGGGTAGGCTAACACTGGCGCTGTTGTGAGACGTTGTTTGAATTCGTCGAATGCTCGCTGACATTCTGTGGTCTGGAAACTTTGGACTGTTTTTCACTTTGGTCAAGTTGTATAGGGGTGCTGCAATATGCGCATATCCTGGGATAAATTGTCGATATTAGTTAGCAAAACCCGGAAATGACTGCACTTGTTTTCCTGATTTTGGTTGAGGCCAATGTCGCACCTTTTCAACCTTCGAACACTCTGGTGTCAAACCGTCCGCAGATAGAATGTGCCCTAAATAGGGGACCGATTTCTGTCCAATGTTGCATTTCTTTAACTTTATTTTCAGCTTCGCTATTCTTAGTCGCTCGAACACTAGTTTTAGTCGCTCTAGGTGTTGCTCATATGTTTCTCCAAAAATGCAAATATCGTCTAGGTACACTAAGCAAACTTTCCAATCTAATCCCGCCAATACTCGTTTCATTAGTCTTTGGAAAATCGCTGGCGCGTTTGTGAGGCCAAACGGCATTCTTCGAAATTCATACAGACCTTCATGAGTGACAATGGCCGTTTTGTGACGATCTTTTGGATGCACCGTGAAGTGCTGAAGTATTTGCCTTTTCCTAAAGATGCTAATACGTCGTCTAGTCGTTTAAGGGGGTAGTGTCGTTTTCGTGGTTTTTGACATTTCAGTGTAATTTTTGCGCCCACAGAACTCAAGCTAAAAACGGATTACGGCCTCGAAACTTTAACCACATTATCTTTAGGAAAATATCCCCACCCGTCTTTTTTTTCTAAAAATAGTTTGTAGAGTCGGTGTTATGGGCTTTTGAAAATTTTAGAGAAAAGTCAAATTACGTGATTTTTGCACAAAAATGTCATTTTCTCAACGTAGAAACGACTTATCAACTATATCAAAAAAACGGGTGGGGATATTATGTCAGTGCATAACTGCAAAAAGTTTAGTAGTTGTTGGCTGATCTTGAGTTTCATAACTGTGGCGCAAAAATTAGTCAAAAAACCGCTGATGGGGTGTATTCAAATGATAGCTGCAGTAAAATTGCAAAAGATAATCTGCTTTTAAATATAGTTTTTTTAAAGCTAGAAGGTGTAAAAAATGTAAAAAAGACCGCTCTAGTTTTTGTTGAGGTTAAGTGCAGTTATGGTAGTTTAAAAAAAACACCTAAAAACGCAATTACCCCCTTAAGTGGATGGCTGTCTTTCTTGGTAATGCTATTCAATTTCCGATAGTTGCTGCAAAATCGCCACGAGCCATCTTAATTTTAACGAGGACCACAGGGGAAGCCCACTCGCTTGAGGATGGCTGCAGGATGCCGTTATCAACCATTTTTTTTAATTTTGGTACTTATCACACCACGTAGCGCAAATGCAGTTCGATGTGGCCGCTGGGTTCGTGGCCAGTGGTGTCGATGCGATGTTGCACTAAATCCGTGCCACTAAAATTTTTATCACCTTCAGCGATGATATCTTCATACTCCAGCATTAGTTTGGCTGTAGCATTCTGCTGTTCTTCTGTGAAGTGTTCGTCGACTTTCAACTCTGTGAATTTTGGAATTTTTATCAAATTCTTGTAGGTAATAGGGGGAACTGATGTGCTTTTTGTAATCATTGTGCAAGTGGCAGCTTCAACTGGTTGGAGCTGTCCGTCAATGAAACTTACATCTTCAGGGGTCAAATTGCTTGCAGTTCCAATTTTTTGTTCTTGGTGCAATTTCACTGGTTCCATATAGAAATTAGCGATTCGTACTGGGCACTTAGATGCTTTGGTTTCAACGACCGTTCTGGCAACAGCGATTGCTTTAGTCTTCTTTTTACGACTGTTGTGCGGTCCTACCAAATATGTCCGACTTTCTTTTTGGAGTTCTTTGTACACTGCGCCGATAACGACCATTTCAGATTTCGGTGGCACAATTACTGTTTCAATCAGACACACACTCAATTGCTCGTTCTTCTGAGCTCTATGCAATTTCCCCTTGTGCATTGGAACATATTCTCCTTTTATTTGACACATTCGTTTCTTGTAATCAATAGTAATCGGTCCCAGTTTTTGAAGGAAATCTTTTCCAAGGATTAGGGGTATGGTAATGATTCGGCTACTGCCATTTGACCTGCTAGTAGGGTTTGTTCAATTGCTACCGTTGCTGTTATTTTCACAACTAGCTGGATAAATTGTCCAGAAGCCGATTTAGCCGGAACTGTAATTGCGTTTACTGGTCTTGGTGGCAATGTAAAAGCTGCACGTTTATCGATCAGTGTCGATTCTGCTCCGGTATCTATTAGAGCGTTTGTTGGGACGCCATCAACAAATGTAATTATCCACATATTTATCCAGTTGAGTTACACTTTTGTTGATTGCACAAAAAGTTGTATGGCCGGAACGATTTTTGATCAGGATCGTTATTTATAACGGCAGTTGTAATTTCACAATTTGGCTTTTGGCGAACTTCAATTGATTGTGCATGCTGGCCACTGTGTTTTGCAAATTTTGAATACCTACAGTAACAATCATTTGACAAAATCTCTTACAATTATGTTTCTTAGATTGTTATTAAGCACGTCAGAACCTGAAGAATTCAAAGTCCACGGTTTCACCGAATGTAGAGACTGTTTTTACAATGTATGGACGGTGTTACAATAGTTATTAATATTAAAAGTGAATAGTTATTTTAGTTTTTAACTCGAACTGGAGAACAAGAGACCCCGAAAACATATAACATAGGTAGCTGTTTCTCATGTTACGTATTAAAGTTCGCAATCGGGTCGGGTCGAGTTGAGATTTTTTGACCCGCGAGTTAAGCGGGTCCGTTCCAGTCAAAATTTTTGGGCATAAATCCTCAATTTTGACATTGAATTTTGCCATTTTGACCATTTTCTCAAAGCTACTGTTCTCATGGCATAATGACTATACTAGAGCGGAGATTCGGGGAGGCTTTCACCTTCACCAACATGTCACGAAAAGCCGATAACAAAAAATTGACAATAAAAATTTTCGTTTCAGAGTTTGTAACAGCAGCTGGACGAAAAGTCGGGTCGGGTCGGGAATCTATCTTGGGTCTGGTTTAAAAAATTCGACCCGTTGCGAACTCTATTATGTACCTATTGGTGTTGTTTACAAAAAAGTATTATATTGTATTACGTATATATTATATTATATTACGTATGTATACGCTGCCGCGTATTATATTCGAAGAATATCCTCGGCATAGGCTATTAAGTATGTCGCAGCGAAATCTGTGTGTCGAGAATTAAGTCAAACTTTACTCGCAAAACGTGCTTGTTTGCATTGCATGACATTTGTTGTATGGTCTGTCGTTAGATTATTTGAAGGCTTCGCTGTGTCTTCGGCACACAATGTTTCTTTTGCTTCAAGACCAGGAGTCTTTGCTGTGGCTTTGGGATACATTGGATCTACACTTGTTTCTTTAGCAGGTTGAGATTGAAACTCAATTTCCTCTAGTTGGACTGCTGGTGGGTTGATGTCAATTATGTCTTCTTCGGGATTCTCATCCATTACTGGAGTGTTCTTGGGGCTGGGTGCCAATTTGGGTAGCGACGTTGAGTTTTTTGTTTTCCGTTGGTATGGAGGCGGTAATGCTCGGGTTCGGGGTGCAGTTTAGCCAATTTTGAAAGTGGACTCTCGTAGCAAATATTTAGCGGTTTGGCCTTAGTTTTTGGTTTCAGGTCTGAGAGTCTCGATGCTGGCTTCTCCACTTTACTCTGTTCAGCCATATCCGTCGATGATTTAGTCAAGTTTGTCTTGGAGACAACTTTTGCCTTATGACAGATTGGTTCGGCCGTTCCTCCAAGTTTAGCAGATCGGAGTCCTGCCCGCTGCTTCAATACTTTCTGTTTGCTCAAAAGTCGGCGATGTTTGGCTGTTGTGGCAGATCGTTGCTTCAAGCTTGTTATGGGTATCAATTTCCAGAGCATGAGCTGCTGGCATTTTACTGTTTTTCTCGTTAATCCCGAGGACTCCACTGTTTTGCGTTGAATGCTTGTGATTGTCATCCGCTTTTCTGTAGAATTCTTGCTATTTTTTGTCAGAATGTATTGTCCGCCTGTTGATTTCTTCCAAATAAGCTTCTGAACTCGACGTATGGGCTCCACCTTACTGCTTTTCTTTTGTTTCTTTATCACCCCTGATTGCTGGGTATGCTTGATAATCAGTTCGTCTGTCAATCGTGGCAGTTGGACCACCAGGGTTTTGCTCAATATATCCAAGTTTGGGTTGGCCTTCGCGATCTGCACTGTGGTGCTTACCGACTCTTCTGGAGTGTAAAGGATTTTGGCAGCCACCGTTTGCATTGGCATTGCTTTAATGAAATTGCCGGTCACACTGCATTATTTTGTGACCAGTTTCTTCTGATTTGGGTCAGGCTTGATCTTAGCTTCTTTATTTTCACCGATGCTGGCATAATCTTCCTCTATTACACCTTTCGCTAGCTCCATCAAGTTGTCCAAGTCTTCTATCTCATCCACGACCCTCCATGTTGTTTTGCAAGGCACTGATGTCACAATGGTGCCTATAAAGAGCTCTCGTGATTGGTTCGCTTCGGTGACTTCAAAGTTGTTTGCTGGATTTGGTGCTGCGATGCACAGGATTGTTGGTACGCCTCTCGAGCGTGTACTGGTGCCGTTAAATGCTGTGCTTGTAATAGCTGCGCACCATTTGGCATTCTACGTTCGTATCGTCCGCGTCTGCTTCCTCGGATGCGATTACCGCGTCCTCGAGCTATTCCCGCCATTTGGGAACGACAGTCTCTTGTTGCATGTCCAAACACACGGTGGATCTCGCAGCATCCAAGCGATCGGCAGTTGCGAGCTGTATGCCCCACTCGATTGCAAATTTGGCATTGTAGGTTACCGGTGGTGGCGAACCGCGGAAGTTGATACCCTGTGGCATAATGAACAAGTGATTGCGGAAGGTACTGAGTGATTGGTACTGTGCCGGGTTTGTGACAGAATTAATATTGGTTGGGTGTGGTGCGCTGCAGCTTATCATTGGGACCGCCTGCACGGTCCCTGTGGCAGGTTGCTGCATTGGTTGTATTGCTGTCTTAAACGGCAGAGTCGCCAGATGATTGGTTGCATAATCGTGGAAGGGGCTTGTCACAGTATTGACAGTCGTACCCGACGGTGGGTGCTTCTCAGACTTCTCCAATTTCTGCATCATCGCTTCTATCAATTTTGTGATTGTCTGCAGACTTTCCGTATCAGCTGAAGCTTTGCCAACGGCCGGTTTCCCCTTGGATCCTTTCTGCCGCCACGATGGCTTGTTGTAGTGTTGATGGACCCATGATGTTCACCTGTTCTCGGAGCTCCGGTCGAAGGCCTGCGACTAATTTGTCACGCAGATTCGTATTGCGCTCTACGGGCACAAACATATAGCGGAGTGCGGTCTCTGCGAGGGCTGCTGCATATTCCCCGACAAATTCGTCGTATTTCTGTTGCCGGGACTCGTATTGTTGTTGCACCAGCCGCCGTCTTCCTTGCGTCATGAGCGCGTTGCGTAGGCCGGACTTCAATTGCTCGTCGTCGGCCTGCACGCGTTCTGGCAGCGTTGACAAAATAAATTTGGCATGACCCGTCAGGTAACCGGCTAAAGTTTGAGCTTTGTTGTCGGTGGGCCAGTTATTTGCTGCAAATTTACGTTCAAATTCTCTGAGCCAGAGCTCAAAGTCAGCGCTTTTAGCGCCGTCGAACTCCGGTATGGGCAAGTTCGGTCCACGTGACATTCCGTTTGCCGCAAACAAAATAGAGCGCTTCTGTAAATCTAAAGTTTCGACTATGTTGGCTAGGACAGCGTCTCGTTCCGCAGCTGACTGATTGATTGCTTGCGTTCGTTGGTCAATTAAATTAGCGATACGATTGAGTTCAGTGTCTATACTAGCGAGGTTACGACCTTCTGCTTGTTGTTCGCGGCCGCTTGCGCCCGCGTTCATGCACTAAGAAATGTTCGTATTTAGCACTAAATTGTAGTTTATCGCGCTAACCTGAAATAGGAAAGCCGCGTGAAGTGCATTATATACGCTATACCTCTAGACGAGCGTGTAATTAAAACTTTGTAGAGGCTAGATCGTCAAAATCGCTCCTGGCAAAATTGCCAGCAACGTGTTGTAATTTATCGTAAAAGTTGCACTTTTGGCTCTGCGAACTTATTACACGCTTCATTAGTAGTTGCACAGTAAATAATTCCGCGCCAAGTCAAGCAAGGCCGCGTGTCTGTTATGGGAGAACTACACGTGTCGTTTATAAGAGCTAATTACTTATCTCGCGCCAAGTCTAAACTGCAAGGCCGCGGGTCGAATTTTTAAAAGCTAATGCCGCGCCAAGTTTTTGCAAGGCCGCATGTAAAAAAAGGATCTCGGTAGGACCTCCAATGTAATGGTTAACACTTAGTGCGACTTTGATTACATTTTATTACACATCAAAGACACTTGTTATTTCTGGTTCACTAGGTATCAGTTTTTAGAACGACTGCGCAGCTTTACAGTAGCTGACTGGCTTGTAACACTAAACAGTTCTTCAGCTGGTACTGCCTATTAATAGGCTAGGGTTGCAGCGTTTGACGTAATGTCTAGCAGTCATGGAGCCAGATTCGTAACATACAATGTTATGAACCAGTTCAAATGTTTTGGGAAATAAAACAAGAGAATGAAAATATGGCGGTTGTTACACTTGACACCTGACCCGCTCTGCAGTGAAGTGGCGGTACTTGGCGTGACTTCTGTCGGCCGTGACATTGCGGAGGTTCCAGCCACTTCTTCTGTTGGTGTAGGACGCGTGATGGTGATTTTTGGCAGCGCTTCTCTGCATATTTTATTTCGGCTGCAAACGGCGTGCCCGGAATGACTGTCACCCGTGGGGCTTCAGATTTCATCGGCACTAACGGTGGAAGCTCTTGCTGTTTCTTCTGTTTGGGATCAGGCAAGTACGAAACAGTCCACACGCTTCCCGGTGTGACTGGCAGCGCAGCCTTCTCCTTCTCTTTTTCTGAGGGCTCGCCCAAGACATAGCACTCACGGTCTGGTACCCCTGTCGGCACCACCACTGGGGGCCTTTCGCGGGTACTCTCCCCTTCCTGCAACTAGGCTGCCCCTCCGGCTCTCTGGGCTTCTATCCACCGACTGCTTTCAGCCGCACCCATTTTAGACATCGGGCACACTGATTCCTCTGAACCTGCAGGTGACACTCTGTCTGGCTGCACGACCCACCCACGTTCTCTGTGGCTTCATTTTTTTATACAACCGGTACATCTCCTGCAGATTCACCCACACTTCCTCCATTGAGCTTTTTGCCGATCCTGATGTTGTCCGGCGCTTTCTCCGCATAATCTCCTGCAACAGGGCGACTTAGCTTTCCAAAGGCGCTGGCGTCGAATTTGCGCGCTTTCTCCGGAGTGTTCCTTCTTCTTGGCTCGCCTCCTTCCTGGCTCTCTTTTCGGATAATTTCACCCACTGCTCGATTTGCGGGACTGGGGTTTTTCTCCCCTCTGACATCGGTGACTCTACCATCTGAATGTCAGTGTCTTCTGCAGGTTTAGCGCCGTACGTCCAGGTCGCATAGTCTACCGGATGCATCCTTTCTAGCCACAACCAGATGTTCTTAAAGTGCGCTCTTATTCCTCCTTTGGTAGCCGATCCATCACTTCTTCGTCTTTATCTGACGATGGTTCGAACCGCTCCTGAGGCACTGGGCCCGGGGGTGGCCCACATGGCAACAAACTCCCCCCCGAACGCCAGTCCTCGTCTTCCTCCGGCTCTTCGCTCTGCTTCTTCCGAGCAAGTCTGCTCCGCAGTCTCTCCTCTCCGTCTCCTCCTCTTAGACCGACAAACACTGGCAACAGCATCGCGGGTTTCCTATTGAAACACGGTCTGGGCAAATCCGGCCATACCCATTTACTCCGTCCATGCAGCGTCAGGGTCGACATCTTGAAGTTCTTGTTCACCAGCGCTACGCCCCGTTCAAATTCTTCGATTTGCGGTGGCTGATAAGCAAACAACAAGTCTCCCGCCCGAGTCGCCTGGGTCGGGTTGGTTGCTTTTACTGGTTTCTGGGTCAGCATCTTTCTGAAAATTAACCGGCCTGGGTTCGTGACACGCAGCAGCTCCATCATGTAGGTGTAGAGTACCCAAACATCCACTATAGCGTACGTCATGCTAAAGGTGTTGGGCACTGGCATGAATTGCGGTCGGGTTGCCGGAAAATAGTCCTCCATACCGAAGAACCGCAAAAACCCGGGCTTCCCCTCGTCTTCCTTGAGCTGTTTCCATTTTTGGGCGGGCCGGTTGTCCAGCGGTTCCATCGACTATTTGGTCGGGTATTTCCGACCCACATGATTCCACAGCTGTGAGAATGCCACAATCGAAGTTGTATCGTCGACATTCAGGGCTCTGGCCAGGCGAATCGCGTCATTCTCCCCTCCAAAGGCCACGAGGGCCGCATTCGGGGACACCACAATCGATTTCAGCAATTTTCGCAACTTAGCAAAATCCTGGCTCTGAAAATAAATAAACATGGGCACTATGATGAACATTTCGGGTGTGTGAAACCCGTCCTGCTCCATCGGAGGAAACGCCAACTGGATTGTGGCTATGCTTGCCTCCGGCTGGATACCCATGGTGGGCACTGCGCACCCTTCCAGGTCGAACGCTATAAAAAGCACAGTTATCCAGTCTATGCATGAGCCTATTTTCATACATAGCCCATTGATCAGGTCGTAGATGATGCGCACTGGCACATCTCGTACATCAAACGGCAGTCTAAATTTACTTACCGCTCGTATCCGTTCCACCGCTGCTTGGAGCCAGTTCTCATCCTGTTTTATGGCCAACACGTATGTCGGCACTTTGGCTGCTCCTGTTGCTTGGGTGGCGGATGTTCGCGTGGCCACTCGCTGGTAGATGGTTGCTCTGGATACATTTTGTCCGATTGATGGTGGTAAATTTACAAGTAGAAAGTTTCGAACGTGAAATAAAAGTTTAATAATACATAAAAACAGACAAGCTCATGCACGGAACAAAACAAAAATAACTGTGCAACGGAAAACAAGTCGAAACTGAAAAGTCAAAATCAGGTAGAAGGAAAGTAAGTGTCGAGTTCAAGTGTTTTGAGTATCTAAAATTTAGAAATTCTAGTCTGCTATGCTAAGGCTAGCTACGTTTAGTCTACCCCCCCCCTAAAACCTTCTTTGTCGGCCGGATTATCCTTTGGCGCGTGATGCAGATGTCGTTCCGTTTCGATTACACCATCGTCCAACGACCGTAAATCAATAATCAACCAATTAAAAGACCTGAAAAACACGTAAAATTATAGATCTGATACTCACACGCAACTATCTTTCCTTCCACTTAAAATAAGGTGCTGTTACGACATTTAACAGAGAGTAAAAGTCCGAGTCCGAGTCCGACTTAGCGTCAGTTACTTTGGTGCTCATACATAGGTATGGTGTTACATAGAGTAGATGTTCGTTAGCAAACCCGTGTGATGTAACTCGCCGATTACAATTTAACCTATCCCATACCTACGACATAGAGACTAATTCTACACTTAATATACTCGATATCCGATCATGATTTGTTTCCGACCATTTCCGCTAGTAGCCTAATAACTTATTCCCTTTATGCGCTACCTATTTCACTTAACTCCTACCCACAATTTACACCCCTAATTTTGAACTCATTTGACGCATTAAATATATATTTTTTAAATATCCAGAAATAAAAAAAATAATTATTATAATTCAACAAAGCATATACATATGCTGTACAACTGAAACAAACTAAAATAAATTAATTTCTAAGCCTTTCATGCAAATCATTAACTAAATAAAACCCATGCCCTTTGTTTGTTAGTATAACATGCAATCTATTTTGAATTTTAGGTTTTTTTTATTCTTGGTCAACGCATTCTGGACTATAGTAAGGTTTGGGAAGTTGGCTACTTACACACTCAGCCTTCGCGCCAGGGACCCCGGGTCTCACAATTTCGTAGACATTGTCCGACAATTTTGCAACAACGCGAAATGGTCCTTCCCACTGTTCCATGTACTTGCGCTTTTGGCCAGTAGAAACAGGGGTTTTCGTGATGTTTTTCAAAACGAAAGATCGGACTGCATAATCTGCTGGTTTGGCGCGTCGGTCGTAGCGTGTCTTGTATTTCTCCCGGTAGGCTAATTGGTGATCCCGTACTGCGCTGTACACTATTCGTTGCAGCTCTTGCAGCTTTTTCCCATAGCCTGGTATGGCATCACCCACTAACGGTTCTGGCAATTTCAACAAATCATCTGTAGGTAGTAACGGATCACGTCCGTGCACCACATAAAACGAAGTATCTTTCAGTGCAGAATGTTGGGAGTTTCGATAACTGAAAAGCACCCAAGCAAGTTTTCTCATCCCAGTTTTGTCTATTGGCTGAAATCGCTGTTCGCATGATTTTTTGGAGCGTGCCATTTAATTTCTCAACTAGGCCATTCGACTGTGGGTGGTAGCTTGTGGTTTGTAATTTTCCCACTCTAATATAGCTGTAAACCTTTTTTGAAAAATTAGAAACAAAATTTGCACCTCGATCTGTCTATACTTCGCATGGTACCCCATGTGTCGCTATAAATTTGTTTACAAAAACTTGCGCGACCTCCTGCGACGTTTGCCCCTTAAAAGGATAAGCTTCGGCCCCCCGAAAGACGTAGTCTACAATCACTAGGATGGCCTTATTGCCGTTTTGTAGATCTGGGGCCTTAGTTATATCCATTGCTACTCTCTCAAATGGCGCCATGACTGTTGGCAGCAACCGAAGCACCGCTTGCGACTTTTTTGGCCCTTTGTC
Organism: Trissonchulus sp. WLG1_4; assembly: GCA_030248245.1. Taxonomy (NCBI): domain Eukaryota; kingdom Metazoa; phylum Nematoda; class Enoplea; order Enoplida; family Ironidae; genus Trissonchulus; species Trissonchulus sp. WLG1_4. The sequence continues at coordinate 20,897 of JASANF010004605.1, read as the reverse complement.
GCAGAAAGCGCATGTCTGACACTTTTTATGAAACTCCAAAACATCTTCTGTCAATGTTTGCAAGTAGTATCGAGACGCAACGCGGAAGTGTGGGTGCCGTAACTCGCGTGGCTACCACCCGCTGGCTCAATATGGCACTCTTCAATCATTTTCGACTGGAAACTTGGCGGTACTACCAATAACTGGGTAGAAGACCCTACTCGGGCGCCCCTCAGACTCACGTGGTGTCAATATAAACAGCCATCAAGGAACACAAAATTATGCCCAAAACGACGCAAGTTCAATGCTAGATGTTTATCGTCTGGAAGTTCCTTGCGTGCTAGAAATGCCACTACTGCGGACGCAAAAGGGTCGTCTACTAGAGCCCTTTTCCACTGTGCAATCGAAATACTACTGGGCAGGGATGGTATGCCCTCGCCAACTGCTGAAATGCCTGCGCACAGATTTGCCAAAAGGTCTAGTTCATCGACTTTTGGTTCAGTGCCTGCCGGTCGGTTGCGCGACAGCGCATCGGCTACGACATTCAAACGTCCAGGTTTGTGGATGACTTTGTACTTATATTCCGACATGGCTATAGCCCATCTGGCCACCTGACTCCAGTATACCTTGCAGTCAGCATTCAACATCCAATGTAGGGCCTTGTGGTCGGTGTAAATGGTGAAAGGTTTCGACAACAGGAAGTGTCTGAAGTGGGCAGCCGACCAATAGATGCCAAGGCACTCGAGGTGTGTATTGCCATACCCCTCTTCAACCCTAGACAGGAATCTAGCTTCAAAGGCGATGGGGTGTGATTTCCCTTATCGTCTGCTTGCTCCAGGGCAGCTCCTAAGCCCGAGCGTGACGCATCAGTGTCCAAAATGAACTTCTTGAATAGTCTGGGTATGCCAGACATGGCGGTGTCATCAGGCTGTTTTTCAGTTCCTCGAAACTCTTGTCACATGCATCATCCCAGTCAAAGGAGCACTCTTTTCGCAGTAACCGGTAAATGGGTCGAGAGATTTCTGCATAACCCTTGATGAATTTTCGATAGTAGTCACACATCCCCATGAAAACTCGGACTTTCTTGACGTTCTTGGGCGTGGGAAACTGTGCTATGGCATTTACTTTTCGCATTGCAGGCTGTATCTCATTTTGAGTCAACACATGACCCAAAAACTCGACAGAAGCTAGGGCTATTTCCGTTTTATCGATCTTGAAATAGATGTCATGATCGGTTGCCCGCTGCAGAACCACCTGCCAAGATTTTATGTGCGCAGCTTCGGTAGTATCTGGCAGTAGAATGTCGTCAATGCAGACAGGAAAGCCACCCATTACCTGCTCAATGATTCTCTGGAACGTTGCAGGCGCGTTGCACAACCCAAACGGCAGCACGTTGTAGCGGTATATCCCTAAGTACGTAATAAATGCCGCCTTAATTTTATCGTCTTCGGCCATCGGGACTTGATTGTACCCCGCCACTAGATCTAATTTGGAGAAAAATTTGGCGTTTCGGACGGACTCTAGAAGATCCTCAATCCGGGGTAAGGAGTAAGCGTCTTTGCGCGTTACTGCATTCACTTTTCAAAAATCTACACACATACGCCAGTCTCAATCTTTCTTCTTTACTGGCACTACAGGCAAAGCCCACGGTGTTATAGCCTGTATCAGACCACACTCTTTACTTGTACCAACATATTATGTAGTGTATACAATCTCTCAAGTCCACAAGCATTGTCAGAACTGTAACATTTCTCCCACTACTACAAGAGTTTCAGTCTCTATAAAATTCACCAAGAAATGCATCATATCGAATTGGCTTTCGAGTGTGTCTTTGAGATTTTCGCTGACCTTGGTCTCCTAGTCGCCACTGCGCAATCTCAGGAGACGAAGTTGGAGCTTCGATATTCGGGTGGGACTTCTTCGTCAAGTTTGGTACAGAACGGACTTTCGTCAGACGACGTGCGTTCCATTTCTGGCCATTACTCAATTCGAAGGTGGAAGGTCCAGCAACCTTTATATTTTGTCTAGGTTCCGAAAATTTTGGTGCTGATTTTGACCTAAGATTTCCTTGAAGACATAGGACCCAATCTCCCACTTTGAAAGTTGGTTCTTTAGTATTCTGTTTACAATCGTATCTTGATTTGTAAGAATTTTGATATTTTTTCACTGTTGTAGCGATGTCACTTGACTCATTACTTTTGTTGTCGACTATTTCTTTCACCTCCAACCTTGATGTAACTTTCCGACCAAGAAATATTGAAGCAGGGGCAACACCAGTTGCAGCATGAGGAGTGCAGCTATATACTTCCAGAACTTTTATCACCGCACTGTTCCAGTCATAGCCGTCTGATAACAGTGTTAATGCTTCATTTTTTCAATGTTTTATTAAATCGCTCTATCAAACCGTTAGCCATAGGATTTTTTACGGCTGTCTTCAAATGACTAATTCCGCGACATTCAAGGTACTGCTCAAATTCATAACTAGTGAACTGCACTCTGTTATCGGTCACCATGTCGTCTGGCAAACCGTACCAAGCAAACATCGAATCCAAAAACTTAGTGACAGTTCCTGTTGTAATCGAACCACACGAACATGCTTCTGGATATTTTGAATAATAATCCATCAACACTATCAAAAATCGATTATTGGCTGGTGCAGCAGAAATAGGTCCAATTATATCGATTCCTAGTTTCTTCCAGGGTACACTGTGTATGTCTACAGGTTGTAACGGGGGACGCTCCAGCTTGGCAGTTTTGTCCGGCAGCTGGCATGCGATACAAGACTTAATGGTGTCCACTACCTGACTATCCATCCCAGGTCACCAATAACTTTGTCGCAAACGCTGTTTGGTTCTTGTCACACCTTGATGCCCTTCGTGTGCCAGACTAACCATTTTTTCACGTAGCGAAGTAGGAACCACCACCTTTTTAGAACCCCGTAAGAGTAAATTATCCTGAACATACAGCTCATTCCGTAACTTGTAGTATTGGTCACACTCCAAATGATTTCGCGCCATCCGTGACCAACCATGCACAGTGCATTGAATGATTTGTTGAAGAACAGGATCAGTAGTTGTAGATTCTTGCAGCTGTTTCAGTGTCACTGCAGAGCGAAAAGTAGCATTCACTGACGCAACAATCATATCCTCGTCCACAAACTGCGACTGTGATATGGGAAGACGAGATAGCGCTTCTGCAATCGGTTATACCAGCGACTTATTTTGGCTGGTTTGCATCCTTTGCCGCAACAGGACAAAAGGGTTGTAAGCGCTTGGTTGTCAGTGCGGAGTGCAAAATGACGTAACCACAGAAACACGTACCAACGCTCACAGGCCCAAACGCAAGCAAGAGCCTCACGTTCACCAACAGAGTACTTTTGTTCTCTTTCTGACAACTTGTAAAAAGCAAATGCGACTATACGTTCTTGTCCACCATGCAACTGTGACAGACATGCTCCGAGACCGTATTGCGAAGCATCTGTGGAGACAATAGTAGAACGATTTGGATCAAATAAAGCTAAACACGGGGCCATCGAAATCAAACATTTAAATTCTTCAAAAGCCCGATCAGCCGCTTCAGACCAAAAGAACTCCCCCCCCCCAGAAGAAAGTACATCACGCAATGGCTGACAAACTTGACTAAAATTTGGGACAAATTGATGCAGTAAGTTGCCAGGCTCAAAAACTAGTGCGGCGCTTGGGAATCCCTGGGCACAGTTGCTTCGACAATTGCCGCAGTCTTAGCAGGGTCGACTTTCAAGCCCACGGTGTTATAGCCTGTATCAGACCACACTCTTTACTCGTACCAACATATTATGTACTGTAGCCCCTTTTTGGAGCAGCTCAGTGATCTTTTCTTTGATGACTGCTTACCGGATTGGGTTTTCCCTATAAGCCTGTTGTCGAATCGGCTTGGCATCCCCTGTGTCTATCCGATGTTGAAACTGATTCATAGTTCCTACTGTTTGTGCGGGCTTAAACCGATGCGCGTAGGTAACCAAGGTTTCTTCCAGCTATGCCTTTGATTCCCCAATCATATGTGACAAGGCCAATTTTTCTTTCACTTTTTGTCGAAACTCCTCCAAAAATTTTGGGTCGACATGCGTCTTGGTATCTGGACCTCCCCCTGCCTTGTCACCTACCTCACAGACGGATTCTGTTCCGTCCACCACTTGCTGGCACAACCCTACAGCTGGTGTTTGGTTATGAAATCCACATGCGGTTCAAACAACACATCTTTGGCGCTCACCCCCGTACCCGGTTTCGGTTTCAACTGGCCTGCCACTACTCTTTCCTGTCTCGGGCCTATGACTAGTTCCTTGATGGTAAACAGAGGAACGTCCGTTTGAATGCTCACCCGCTCAGTTTCAACCAGCGACTTTGCCTGCTTTGGCGGTAACAGTGGTAGCCAGCTCAAAGTACTCTCTGCTCCAGGTCGAACCACTCTTTGGCCACACGCAATCACCCAACCATGATGTTGCATGAAATCAAAACCGATAATCAAATCGCGCAAACAGTTAGTTGCAACGAAAAACGGCCATTTGCGTACCTGCCCCCTCGTACTCAACAGGGAGTTCAATCTCCCCCTCAAAATAGATCGACGACAGGTTGGCCGATTTGGCCGTGCTCACAAAAGGATTTCTAATTGGGATAGACTGGCGCTGCTGTAGGAAATCTAAGAGACCACGACTCACAATTGACATCGTTGCCCCAGTGTCTAGCAATGCTAAACAAATTTTTCCCACTTTTGGACTTGAATAACGAGAATATTTGCACCTACATTCTCCTCCATTTGGGACACTGACCAGTTTCAGTTGCCCAACTGTCGCCTAATTTCTGCCTCTTCTAGGCACTCTTCCAGCTCGCGAATTCTCTGGTTGAGTGCTTGGATGTGTTTTTGTGCTGTGGTCGACTTTGATTCGGTCAGTAACTCCACATACCCTTCCGGCTGCTGCTGGGTTTTAGCTTTCCGACGTGACTTTTTAGCCGACTTGTGGGTTTCTGTCTCAGCCTGCTCTTTTGGCTTAGTCGCATGGCATCCGGTTCCTAAATTTGCCTATCCTCCATTTCTGACTCAATGTCTATGGATTCAGGTGTTAGCAGGGGAAAAGAATCTTTCAATCCTGTATACCATCTGGGTATGTGGGTCACCTCGTCGTTTTCCTCTTCTGAACTATCCGACTGTTCCGGCCCCAACGGAGGAACGTCACTGGCTAACTCTGGTGGTGTCACTATTATGACCGGTGGCTACTCAATCATATTTATTCCATGATTTTGTGTTTGGCTCGAGCTCGAATGGATCGTATTAATTTTGTGCTGGTACCCAACAGACATTAAAAACCCTGATGTTTCCCCTTCCTCATCTGACTCCTCCTCCAACTCATTCACTTCTGGCTCTGACAAACACCTATACAATCTTTTGTGCTTCTTGAATCCATTCAGGAATCACTATATTCACTTGGTCTTGTTCATTTTTCACACTAGTTTTGTTTGTTCACTGTGTGTGCCTTGTGCGGTGTTGTTTGATTGCTGTGTATGGTAGTATATTTACTGCGGCGGATAGATGGCTGGGTTTACCGGCCATTGCTGGGGTGTGTAGTGTGTTTGAGTCACTATGTTTCCGCCATCGTTAATATAATGGATTTGATTTCGGTTTTGCATTTGTCCATTATTTGAGTTGTTAGTACTGTTGTTGTTCATGCTATTAAACGAAAAGCTAGTAGAGGCGCGTGCGGGGGAGAATTGGGAAGTTGCGAAACGAGAATTGTTTCTAGAAAAACTGTTACGTACCTGAGGTCGAGAAATCGAGACCCATACGAGCCGTACGGGTTTGGGCGTCGGCTATCGCAGCAGCAACGCTGTGGCTCTCTGCTGCGATAGCCGACGCCTGCAAATCTACTGTCAAAGTTCAAGCGGTTGGGAGATCGATCCCATTGCCGTCCTACGTTTGCACCTTGCACCTGTCCAGGCCCTTCCCTACTTCGACTACTACGTACTCAGATCTCGGATGGCTTGCCACAATTTCGCCTCATTTGATTCATTTTCTTCTGCGTAAACAAAGTTCTGCCAGTATTTGGGCGCTCGGATCTATTAGGTACTTGCCGCGGTGTTACAGTTTTCCGCCAGTTTCCCGACTTTTGGTTTGTCTGCTTACTACCGACAGCTTGGACCCAGTCTGTACTACCCGTGGGACATACCAGATCAAACAGGGTGACTACTTTTGACAGGGGTGGGGGTCCCTCACAGTAGAAGATAGGTGCTAACACCTTTTGGACATCTGGCACTACCCCGCTAAAGATTTGTTGTGCCACATTGGCATCTCGCTCAGTGCTATCGTCTAGTACTATCACGTAGGTAATCTCTAACGGGTTCACCTGCCCGTTGTCTACGATCTTGGAACTTGCGGTAATGATCCGCCTTCGTTATTTTCCTAGCCCAAACACTGGCATCAGATGTTCAACTAGAGACTGAAAATTTAGATTCACCCGTTGTGGTAATTTTGAAGCATATAAGCTAACGCGACCTCCCAATTTGAAACAGAGGATGCGGTTCCAGTGGTCTTCAGGGACCATTGCCATTTGCAAACGCATAGTACAACTTTGCAGCTACTCCTGGAGGGACATTTTTGTAATATCTTGATCAAAAACCGGTAGGTCTGCAACGAATTGCAGCAAATTTTGCACTTTCGGGGGGTCGTACGAAGGTGGTTCCGGCGGTGCTTGCTGAGTCAAGACACCCTCAAAATTGCTGGGGTTCTGGCATCCTGGTGTGGGTCCGAAATTTGTTATCTGCGAATTTGGAAAACACGGGTTCTGCCCCTTCTGTCCGCCTTAATTTATGCCTAATCCCGTGTTCCCCAGAAACGTCTTGGGTCTCAAATTGGTCTGCGCTACCCTCTGGATTGATGATTATCCCACTTGTCGCAAGTGGAATTGCAGTGTTTGGCTGGGGAGAATTGGGTTTCACCCTGTTTGCGCATTTGGGTGTGTGGTGACTCCACACAAGCTAGCACCGCTGGTCTGTATACCACTGTTTGTACTAAATGTGACCATAGGGCCTGAAGAAATCGGTGGAAATGTCTTGAATGTCTGATCCTCGGCCTGTGACCGCTCTTGCTGCTGGATCAACAATTTTGGAGGACAAAAATTTGGATACTTCGGCGTCGTAGCTGGACAACTTTTTCCGAGCTCAATTCCAGTTTGATTCGGGGCAGTCCCCACTAATACTGAAGAGACCCGTGCAGGTGCAACATGGGGGTTAGACCCTGCTATTACAACATTGGCCGTGGCTGGCTCTATACTACTACCAGCAAACTACCCTTGGCCTAAAACCGCTTCGTTTTGGGGTACCTGGGAGAGAGCGCGCCTCGCAACGGCGTGTCGCGTTCCGTCCCACGTACTGCTACCCGGTACTACGCCTACCCCTGCATCCGAGCAACCGGGCTCCTCTAACTCTGGTTCAATTATATAGCTGCGATGCGATAATGCCGGTGAGTGCTGCTGTGGGAGCTGATTTGCTAGGCCTAGCTGCATATCTCTGAGCTCCTTATTCGGATCGTTTTGTCTAGCCTGGCGCGGTCGTTTCTTGCCTAGCGCGCGCAGTCGACGCCGTTCTTGGCGCTGTCGTGTCAACATGCCTTCGTACTCCTCATCTGTACAATCACTAAACTGAACGTTTTGCGTGTTGGGGTTGGCTACCTGTGCTTGGGAATGGGTCGGTGTTCCTGGTAGTTCGGCCAAGGTTGTAGCTGATGGTATCTGGAGCACCGTCTGGTTGGGGTCCTGGTTGGCCATGGGTCGATTCTCCTGAAGGGTCTGCGTTCGGTTGGCTGACGGGGGCGGCGTGCGGGCTAAACCTGATCCACGCATGGTGCCGTGTGTGTGTTCACTATATATCTATGCACTCAAGTTTCCCTACCTCACTATTTCTCAGCTACAGTTCGCATTTACGTACTCGTAACAGCACCCAACTTAGCTAAAAGAAAATTTCTTTATCCGTCAGTTAAAACGTAAACATTAGATTAATTGAGCTAAGGGGGTGTATCAGTAAATTCGGGCTTAAAAATTTCTAAGTCTGAGAATTTAAAAAAACTGGGCAGCAGTTTCCTTTAGAAAAGCGTGTTTAACTGCTGAGGGAGTGCTGAGTACGCTGAAAATAAAAAAATAATAATTTTCAGAAATTTTGAAAATTTCTACTTTTTCTCAAAAATTGGCTAAGTCCGCAATTTCCAAAAACAAAATCGAAAATAGGGTTCTTAGGGTATTAGAATTTCAGTTCGCCAGGCGTCGATTTTGATTTCAAAATTTTCCAAAAATTTCGGAAAAATTCTTAAGTCCAGGGGAAATCGAAAACAAAACGAAAAAGGGTTCCCCTCTTAGGCGTATTTTCCTCTTGCCGGGGATCGTTTCAAATTTAGAAGGGGAAAAATAAAATTTTAGGAAAAATTGATGAAAAATCCTAAGTCTCAGAAATTTAGAAAATTTGAGCAGCACTTTCCCTTAGAAAACGTGCTCAGGGGAGCTGCGATGAGGCTGTTTCGCCTAAACTTACTGTATGTATACCTATTGTATTCTAGGCGTGTTCAAAAATTTCCAAAAAATTTGCCAAATTTGGACAAATTTCTTGTCAATAGAAATCTGTGTATAACTCTATAGCTCAGTACTGTGCGTGGGTACGGTATCCTCTATGCTACTAGGAAATTTCTGGAGTTTCTGAGCTATCTGTGGGGTCGATTATATACCTTGATGTATATAATCAAAAATTTGGAAAAATTTCTGAAAACTTTGGCAGAGTTTGTGGCCAAGGGTATTTTTCCCTCCACGTATATACTACAGTGAACGCGTGTGCAAAAATTTCTGAAAAAAATGCAATATCTTAGCCGCTACGGCTTGAAATAGGCGGTTTTTGGCTGTTTTTAACCAAAAACGAGGTGTGAAGGAAAATTTTTTTTCAAAAACCTAGATTTTCCAGAGAAATGTTAGTCGGCGCTAACCAGTGGGTTGCCCTGAGCAACTTATTCCAAAAAAGAAGTGCGAAAAAGTAACAATTATATACCCTACTAGGCCTCCAAGTGCGAAAATTTAGGCTTAGGGTCAAAAATAAAATTGAAAACAAAAATTTTCGAAAAATTGTTTTTTGACCTAAAAGGTCTGAATTCCTAAGTTTTCAGGGGCGGCAAAACTTTTGGTGCTATTTGTTTTACCCCAAAATCCGTGTATGGGGCGCTACGGGGGTGTTTTATGGTCAAAATTAGGTCCGGCCGTGAAAACGTCTTTTTCGCCATAAAATCACGAAAAATTAGTACTTCTGGGCGAAACTTCAAAAATTTCCCAAAATTTTGGAAAAGTTTAGGTTTAGGCTTGGGAAGGAAACACTAAACTGCCACTAAAAATCCAGTAGTATGATCCCTATTGCCAGAATTTTGCGCTGAATCTAGAAAAAGTACTCCCAGGTCGCGAAAATTGCACTGGGATCCATAACTAGGGTCACAAAAGTAAAATCTTAAAAGTTTTTAATTTCCAGATTTAGGCTTGGGGTGGGGAAAAATATTAAACGCAATATTAAAAATCTGAAAATACTACGCTGAATTCAAAAATTCAACTCCCGGAGCGTCAAAATGCCGCTGGGAGATACTACAGGGTCAACAGAAAAAATCTGAAAAATTCAAAATTTCTTGGGCTTAGGCTTAGCGCATCGTTAAGCAAACTTTCCAAAAAGTACTTCTCTAGGGTCAAAATTTAACACCGGTTCGTTTAAAACTGGTCTCAGAGCTCAAAAATTGCTCTAGAGGGCGTTCCCCTCATTTTTAGGCTTGGTGCAAAATTCTTTGCTCAGAAAATTCCAGAAATTTTCCGGAAACGGGCCCCTCTCACTCAGAAAATTTTATTTCACGTACTTAGAGGGGAGGCTACCTGTTCTACTTTATATTTTTGGGGCCCTGTATACCTTTTTCTTTCGCCAAATTTCTTACTTTCTTATTTTCGGGCTTCCGACCCTGATGTAGCAGAAAGTTTAGATCAAAGTTGCAATCATCCGATTTATTGTACTTAGAAAAAAAGTAATCATCAAAACAGTTCAAGTTCAGCTAGTTTGTTTTTATTTTATATGTTTAATTTTCAACATCTTCCCGCGGCGAAAGTTGAGCGGCGCATTCCATTTCAAGTGGTACTAAATCTTTGACGCCGCGCCTCGAAGTTGATCCACCGGGAAGGCGGACTTTAACGAAACGAATTGTTCCATCCGTGGACGGAAGTAGTTCCAACACACGAACCATACCCCAAGTCGCTCTTGGTGTAGTGTCTTTCATCAAGTAAATTTTGTCCACTTGAGGTAACCAGGGTTTTTCGGCCTTTGTTCGCTTGAAGTAATTAGTGTGAACTTCTCTAAGCGCATTTAAATACTGTGATCTATACACAGACCAAAACTGGTCCAGACGTTTCCGAATAATAGTGCGATGTCGCAGCAACACTTTACTGCCGTGAGTATCATTAGAAATAAAGTCTGGATCGGCATCGTTTTTTAAAGTTGGCGGTATACTTAAGGTAGTTGTAGGGGCAATGAAATTTGCAGGCGTGATAGCATGTCTATCCAAAAAGTCAGCAGACGGAACAAGTAGGGGCCGAGTATTTAGTGTAGCCTCAATCTCGCATATTACAGTTTGCAAAGCATCTTCACTAATTGCTGACCGCCACAGTGTCTTGCGCAAAGCTCTTTTTACCAGTCCGACCAGCCTTTCATAAAAGCCCCCTACCCATGGCGCCCTTTCCGGCAAGAACGACCAGCGGATTTCTTTAGAAGAAAAAAACTTTGCCAGATCTTCGGTTTCTTCATCAGCAATTATTTTTCCCCATATTTCTTTGATAATATTGGAACCCTTTTTAAACTGTGCAGCATTGTCTGTCAGGATTGTTGCGGGGGTACCACGACGCGAAATGAAACGGGTTATGGCATTTATAGCTGCCTCAGCTGAGCAATCTTTGACAAGCTCCAGATGTACTGCTCTTGTAGAAAAACAAGTAAAAATGGCAATCCATTTCCGTACATTTTGCTCACCCCTTGCTAATTTGACGTACAGTGGACCAGCGTAGTCCATACCAGTGTAATAGAAAGCTGGGCACTCAGTAATACGCTCCTTGGGAATAGGACCCATTTTCGGTGGCTGTAACGGGCCACCCTCTACCTTTTGGCATATTAGGCATTTTACTAGAATTTTTTTAACACAACTTAAACCATGCGGAATCCAGAAGGTTCGTCGTACTTCGGCAAGTGTAGACCTTGCTCCAAAGTGGTGAACTTTGTGATGAGCTTCAATAACCACAAGCTTCGTGAATTGGTGATCTTTCGGTAAAAGAATAGGAAACTTAGCTTCAGAACTGAGCGGCGCATTGGCTAGTCTGCCTCCACAGCGCAAAATGTCGCCATCTAGAAACAGATCCAACTGACGGCAGAACTTGGTTAGTGTATTTTGCGTCAATGCGTTCTTATGTTCGACAAAGGCCTCTTGAACAAACTTAATCCATTTGTGTCTAGTTGCTTTAATTTCTTTAGTCGTAATGCACATCTTCGTTGGAACAGGCTCTTTACGACACTTTGTAATGAACCGTTGAACATAAGATGATACTCGTAGAAGCTTTTGTAGGGATGAAAAATTAGCTACTTGGATTCCGTACGGCGCAATTGAATCGTCGTCCAAACTCTGGGGCATTATTTCAACGGTCTTGGCCAGGATGGAATCTTTAGGTGACGCTGACAATTGAGGTAGACCAATGGGCCAAGAACTTTGACCTTGTTTCATCCACTTAGGACCGGTGAACCAAGTACTAGTTTTTTCCATCATGGAGGATAATTGTAGCTTATTGATGCCTCGAGTTGCGAGATCTGCGGGGTTTTCTTTTGTGTTGACGTAGTTAAACGTGATGTTCTTCTCCTGACGTATCTCGTTTACCCGATTCTGGACATATCTGGGTAGTTGCTTTTTGGATTGGATCCACTGTAGTACAATTTGTGAATCGGACCACAGGAACTTAATCACGGCCTTGCGACGCAGTTGGGTCTCGACGAACTTAAGCGCTCTGATTCCAATTAGTACTGCTAGTAGTTCCATACGTGGTAGTGTGATAGACGGCTTGATCGGTGCGACACGAGCTTTTGCAAACACTAAATGCGACACAACTTCACTTTCTTTTTCCTGACGGATATAAACAGCAGCAGCGTAGGCAACTGTACTAGCATCTGAAAAACAAAGCAGCTGAAATGGTCCTGGCTCAATTTCTAGAAATCGGGGTATTTTCAGAGCAGACACTATTTCAAGTTGGGTAAGGAACGTGTGCCACCTTTCTTGCATGCACACTGGTATTTCGGCGTCCCAGTTTATCTTGTCTTTCCAAAGTTCCTGAATCAGCAGTCTGCCAGCAAGCGTCACGGGGCTGAGAAGACCGAATGGGTCAAAAACTTGCGCTACTTTCTGCAAAATGTAACGTTTTGATATCACCATATTTCTATCTTGATTCGTTGATCCAGGTTTCTTGACAAATATTTCGTCCTTGACTGTATCCCAGGCGAGTCCTAAGACATTAACAGTAGGGCCCTTGACTTTGTCGCACTCTGGTAAGCTTGAATTGAAATCAGAATCATTAGAGACCCATTCCCTAATGTTCATTGACGCTTTTGCGAATAGTTGCTTAGCTTCTTTATAGAGATGAGACATTTCTTCACCTGAGCTTGCTGCGAAAAAAATGTTGTCCATATATATGTTACCTCGAATGGTATCAGCGACTTTTCCAGGATTCAAGTCCAGATGGTGGTTAATGGTAGCTAATAGCAAAAAAGGAGATGCGACCACACCAAAGGGAATTCTGGTAAAACGATAGATTAGAATATTGTCTTTCAAAGAGGGATTGAAAATGTTTTTGACCCACAAAAATCTAGTAGAATCTCTATCAACCTTTTGCAAACCGACCTGTAGAAAGGCCTTTTCAATGTCTGAAATAGCAACTATCTTTGAAAGCCGAAATCGTAGCAACATGTCAACTAAGTTCTCCATGTAGTTGGGACCCGCATGAATTAGATCATTCAAGCACAGCCCGTCTTCTTGCGTTTTCGCGCTAGCATCGTAGACGATGCGGACTTTTGTGGTGTTGCTGACGCATTTAATGACTGGAAAATGTGAAATGTAGTGCACCAGAGTGCTGCTTTCGACATCTGTTTCTGGAACTGGCTCGATTATACCCTTACTGAATTGATCGAGAAGTATTTCATTGTAAGCTTTTAAATTATCTGTTCTATCAATCGAGGGACTTAAAGACCTAAGAGTGCAGCTCAGGCGTCGTTTGGCGGTATTGAAGTTTGTTGCAATAGCCGGATAGTTTCTGTTCCAAGGCCACCGTGTTTGATATCGATTGTCTTCAAATTGAATCGTGCGCTGGAATTCAGCTTCAACTTGTTCGTCTGTAGAAGAGCAGTCTAGATGTGGAGCCCGGATTCCCACTGTATCTAATCTCCAAAACTGTTCCGCCTCCTCTTTGCAATAGTTGAGGAGTATAGTAGAAACACAATTGCCCGGTGTCTTAGAGGATACATAGTTACCGGACACAATTGTACCCAGCGGAGTACAGTAAATGGCCATCGATTTGCCGATTGGCAGGACTTTAGTAGTAGCTTGTGGTCCCATGACCAAGTGCCAGTAGTCCATTCCAATTAATAGATCAATTGGAACAGTTTTACGATAGGGTGGTGGAGCATTGATTGGCTTGAACTTATCAATAAACGACTGTGTTTTCTTGTCAAAACAAATAGGATACAGAGGTAAACTGGGCGCAATATTTGGAATTGAATAGGCAAACATCTTTAAACTGAATCCTTTTGGACCCATTAGCGTGAACTGGACAACGTCCGCCTTAACCTTCTCCGTTTTGCTAGAATTAAATCGGGCAGTGTCTAGTATGACAGTCTTCATTGGTTTCAGACCCAAGGCATCGGCAGATTTTTGGTTAATGCAGGTGAAACGAGCCCCGCCGTCTAGATATACATGAACAACTTTCGTTTGTTGAGAGACAGGATTGATTATTTCAGACGGAAAACATGCCATGATAATTCCATCTTCTTCCTGGGAACCGGCCAAATGCACTTGAACTGAATCATTTTCGTGTGATTCAGCAGATAATTTTTCTGACAATGCAGCGTGTTGCTGCATTTTAGTTGTACTGTTTTTATTTCTTTCAGAACAAAGAGCGGAATTGTGTCCTTTACTTTTACAATAATAGCAAGCTTTAACGCGTTTGCAAAACTTTGACATGTGCCCTATTCCTAAACATTTAAAACAATGTTTCTTTCGCTTAGCAATTTCTTGTCGTTGACTCAACTCATTGACTGATAGGCAAGAGTCACTGAAATGGTCGTTTTTACCACAAAAAATGCAATCGTATTTTGGCCTACTGGACGTGGAGTGAAATAGTGCCGCGGTGGGTAGTTGGGCAGTGAAGTGTTCTTTACTTGACTTGTCTTTAGTTTCTTTTTTGTAGGGGTCTGTTGGCTGTTGATGGCATTTGTGCAACTTTGTGAGGATGTCTAGGAGCTCCTCCATTGATAAACTAGTCAACACTTTATCTTTCAAAATGGCCATCTCAGCAGCTTTTTGATGCAGCCATTTTGGAAGTTTCTTAAGCAGTAATGGAACGTACGCCGTAACCGCAGCTGCAGTTACTCCCATTCTTATGAGGGAGTTGGAAACAGCTCTAGCTTCATCAACAAAATATTCCAAATTGCTGATATTTTCTTTGACAGGCGCTAGGCTGCTGAGCGCTTCCCAATTAGCCCCGAGTAAATGATTTTTGTCCCCATAGGTCGTGTGCAAAATGTTAACAGCTTCGGAATAGCTGCCTCCATGCACTCCCAGTCCCTTTATTTTAGCATACGCAGCGCCTTTCAAAACCTGGCACAAATAGTCCATCTTTTGCTTTGCATTTAGATTCGTACGCGAATTTACATTGATGTCAAATGATTCCCAGAAATTTTGCCATTCAAGAAAATTTCCAGAAAAGGTTTGTAAATTAACTTTTGGAAGCTTAGTAACGTTAGCGAAACTCTGGTTGACCGACTCACGATTGTCAGAAACGGTAGTTGACGTGGACGATGAACCGCGCAAAGTTTCCATCAATAGCCGCATATCTGCACGTCTTTCTTCGCGGTGTTCTTCTCGCTCTCGCCGCCAGTCGAGGCGATCCTGACGACGGTCCTCTCGGTCTTGATTCTGTTGAGCAAGCAAAACCTTCAACACCTCTGCTTCAAACCACGCTCTGCTACCAAAAAATGTAGCAGAAAGTTTAGATCAAAGTTGCAATCATCCGATTTATTGTACTTAGAAAAAAAGTAATCATCAAAACAGTTCAAGTTCAGCTAGTTTGTTTTTATTTTATATGTTTAATTTTCAACACCTGAGCCGTTTTTCCCGAGAACTCCACTAAAACACAAGAAAATCAATTTGAGAATTTTTCAGGGCAGGGAAAATTATTGGGGTATACTCTTGTTATTTTCTCTCGTTTGCCGGGGTGTACCGGCAAATTTCGAAAAATTCAGGGGGGATGTCAAAATTTTGGCATTCAGAAATCCAAAATATTTTTGGGTGGAGCTTCGGAGTGGCTATTTGGGGCTACGTGCGTGACCCTAATATCCTTTGTCACGGTCGCCACTTGTTATAACGCGAACCGAGTTTGGGCTCTTGGAGTTTGGGCCGTGAGAGGCGAGGGCCAGGGCAGAATTGACCGTGCGCCCGAGCCCAACGGGTGAACGCGATATAACGGGTGAAAACCGGAGCAGAACGTCCTAACTCGCTCAGAATCTGCCCTAACTAGGTCCGGGGCTCACACACGAAATCCCCAACAAATAGCCACAAAGTTCTCCAAGGGCTGCTACAGTCAAAAGGCCCTAGGAAACCCTAAAAAGGCAAGTTTATAGGTTCAGAATTTTATTAAAAATTAAAAGATTTTATTGAACAGAAAATCAACAAGATAATTTATAACAAAAGAAAATAACAAAACTAGCTCAAAACGCAAATTTAGCTCGGGGGCCCTAGCCCTAGTCCTCACTAGCGCGCACACCTAACTCCTAACCCCTGTTCAGACGTGAGCGCGCATACCCCCTTCTTCCGGAAAATTGTCGACTGTGTGAGCCAAGCCACACATGAATAGAATACCAAAATTATTAATGCGGCCAATTTAAACTCAAGCTAAGTCCCCCTTTTCGAAATAATGTGCAAAATGTAAAACAAATTAAAATAATATTTTTAAATACTAAATTTAAATGCTAGTAATAACGTGAAAAATATATTTTATAAAAATATGAATAAAAGTCTATTCACGCGACACGTCAGCACACAGTTACGTGTAAGCCTACAATTTAGGTACAGCTACGCTTTTTTTCAGTAGACACTAAAAAAATGAACGAAAACGAAACGAAAACGAAAAAGAAAACGAAAACGAAAGTGAACTGAATTCGGCTTGCGCAACAAAGTTTCAAAAGATTTGAAAAGCAGTAGACAAATGAAGGCAGCTGCATGCTGCTTGTTTATTCGAATATTTACAAGGCGGGGGGTGTCCCTTTTAAGTAGACTTTAGTTCGTTGTCATTTAGCTATATATATATATATATAATACATATATATATATATATATATATATATATATATATATATATATATATATATATATATATATATATATATATATATATATATATATATATATATATATATATATATATATATATATATATATATATATATATATATATATATATATATATATATATATATATACGTGTATATATATATATATATATATATATATATATATATATATATATATATATATATATAGCTAAATGACAACGAATTAAAGTGTGCCTTGATGGGATTAATGCCTACTGTTTGGGTGTTTCGAAAGTTTGTTGCAAGCAATTAGTTCCTTATTTAGTTTATTAATTTTCATTCATTTTAACTTTCATTTTTTTTTTGGTGTATGAAAAACATAGTTTTGTACCTAATTGTAGGCTTAAGCATAATATGACGTGTAGGGCCGCTGAATAAACTTTTATTCATATTTTTATAAAATATATTTTTCACGTTATTACTAGCATTAAATTTAGTATTTAAAAATATTATTTTAATTTGTTTTACATTTTTATTTCAAAAAGGGGACTTAGCTTGAGTTTAAATTGGCGGAAATTGTACTTATTCATGTGGCTTGAAATCGCAGTTTTCCGGAAATTATGCGCTGCGCGTCTGAACAGGGGTTAGGAGTTAGGTGTGCGCGCTGGTGAGAGAATTAGGCCCCGACTAAATTTCGTTTAAAATTTAATTTTATTTTTTTTTTCTTGTTATGGGTACTTTGTTGATTTTTATATCTTCAATCAACATGTTTAATTTTTCGTGAAATTCTGAAGGTGAGTTTAGTTTTTAGGGTTAGCTAGGCCTTTTGATTTGTCGCAGCCCTTGAAGGAGAACTTTGTGACTATTATTCAATTGTGAGCCCCGGGACCTGCCCCCCGGCGTTGGCGGGTTGTCGAGCGGGGTCTCAGACGTTCTGCTCCGGTTTTCACCGTTATATCGCGCGTTCCCGCGTAACTCGGCGCACGGTGATCTGCCCTGGCCTTCGCTCCGCGGCCCGGTCTGGTGAGGTGGCGGCGACCGTAAAAATTTTGTTGGGGTCCCGCGCGCGCGCCCAAATCAGCCATCCCGAAGCTCCAGCCCAAAAAATATTTTGATTTCTGAGAAAACCCGAATTTTGACATCCCCCTGGAATTTTTGGAATTTGCCGGAAAAAAAAAAAAAATAACGAGAGTAGCTCTACCCCAAAATCATTTTTTTACCTGCCCTGAAAAAAATTCTCAATTGATTTTCTTATATTTTTAGTGGAGTTCTCGGTGTTGAAAATTAAACATATAAAATAAAAACAAACTAGCTGAACAAACTGTTTTGATGATTACTTTCTAAGTACAATAGTGCCAACTTTGATCTAAACTTTCTGCATTTTTTTGATCACAGCAACGTAGATTTCACGGAGGTGAAAGTTTTGCTTGCTCAAACAGATCGAGCCCGAGAGGACAGGCGCCTCGTCCTGGGCGGCGGAGCGCGCGGAGGGCCTAGCGCCACGTTGAAACACCGTTGACGATGGTGAGTGGGTCAACCGAGTTTTCACTAACACTACTAAGCTTAAAAGTAATTACAAACCTTTCTGGAAAGTTTCTTGAATGATGCCTAAAATTAATTTGACATCAGATGTGAGTAGGGCGTCGATTGATGGACAAAAGATGGAACTGTGCCAGTTTTGAAAGGCGCTGCGTATGCTGAAATGAAGGGAATTGGGAGTGCATGGAGGCAGCTATTCCGAAAGTGTTGACATTTCGCGCGACCTATGGGGACAAAAATCATTTACTCGGGGCTAATTGGGAAGCGCTCGGCTCAGCGTGTCAACCTGTCAGCAATTTGGAATATTTTGTTGAATGAAGCTCAGAGCTGCTCCAACTCCCTCATAAGAATGGGAGTATCCAGTACAGTTTACGGTCTCGTTACCGTACTGCTAAGAAACTTCCAAAAATGCGGCTTCGTGAAAAATTTGTGGTTTGGAAAGATGTGATGCAGTTTGGAAAATGGGTACTGTAAACATGTTGGTTAGGCGGATGGCGGTGGGCGGGACCCAACCCCTCCCAAAAAAGGGACTCGGGGCGGTGGCGAGGTGGGAGAACTTGCACTGCCCGGGTGCCCCCCCCCCGCCGCCGCCCTATTTTCAGCTCCGCGTCCCGTAGGGCAAAAAGTGGGACTACATTTTTATAACGAGAGCCGCGGACCATTTTCGGTGATCTGCCTATCGTCAAATAATTTGAGTCAAACGACGAGAAAATTGCTAAAGAAACATTGTTTTAAATGTTTCAGGAATCGGGCACATGTCAAAGTTTTGCCAAAGCGCGAGAAAACTACTATTATTGTAAAAGTAAAAGGACACGATTCCGCTCTTTGTTCTGGGAAGAAAATAAAAACAGTACAACTAAAATGCGGCGACACGCTGCATCCTCAGAAAAATTATCTGCTGGAATGCGCGCCAAAAATAAACTAATTTCAAGTGCATTTGGCCGGTTTGCAGGAAGAAGGACGCTGGTGGCATGTTTTCGTTGCTGGAGAGTGATCGAATCCTGTCTCCCTCAACAAACGAAAGTTGTTCATGTCGACGGCGGGGCTCCGTTTTCACTGCATTGAGCGAAAAATCTGCCCGACTTGGGTCTGAAACCGATGAAGACTGTCCATCTCCCCGATTTGGGTCTAGCAAAACGGAGAAGCCACGGCGGACATCCCTCCGGTTAATGGGGTCCAAAGGGATTACGGTTAGAGATGTTTGTATAAATTGCAAAATGTCGCCCAGTTACCTCTGTTTACTGTTATTTGTTTTGACAAAAAAAAAAACGCGGTATTATTATTGGTGAGTTCAAAGCCGATGCTCCACCCACCCTATCGTAAAACTGTTCCAAATTCAGAATCTGTAGATTGGAATGGACTACTGGCGTCAGTGAAAACCACAAGCTACACTACTAAAGTATTGCCAATCAGGTGGCCATTTATATTACTCCGCTGGGTACAATTGTGTCCGGTAACTATGTATCCCTCAGAGCACCGGGCAATTGTGTTTTCTACTATACTATTGAGAAAACTGTATTGCAAAAAAGGGAGGCGGAACATTTTGAAAATTGACTGCGTGGGAATCCGGGCTGCGCGTCTGGGCTCCTACGTTGAAGCTGAATTCAGCGCGAGATTTTGAAGAAGACAATCGATATGGAACACGGGTGGCTTGAAAAAACAGAAAACTGCTGGTTGCCGACAAACTTGCAAAATAGCCAAACGACGCCTGACTGCACTCTTTAGGTCTTTAAGATCCCTCGATTGATAGAACGGATAAATTTAAAAAACTTGCAATGAAAATACTTCTAGATCAATTCGTGAGGTATAATGCGAGCCAGTACCAGAAACAGAAAAATGTGGAGGCGGCGCTCTGGTGCACTACATTTTCACATTTTTCAGTCATTAAATGCGTCAGCAACACCACAAAAGTCCGCCCATCGTCTACGAAATGCTAGCGCGAAAACACAAGAAAACAGGGTCTCGTCGTGGTGCCTACATGGAGAACTTGGTTGAGACCACGTGTTGTACAATTTCGGCTTTCGAAGGCAAGTAGTTGTATTTTTCAGAACAGTTTTGAAAAGGCGTTTACTTCCGGTAATTTTTGCCGGAACTTGAATGAGAGATTCTACTAGATTTTTGTGGGGTCAGAACGTTTTTTCAAATCGTACTTTAAAAGGACAATTCTGAGTGTGTGGTTTACCACGAGAATTCCCTTGGTGATCGTGGCGGTGTTAGTTTTTTTGCTCTCGCTCCCCGTAAATATGGAAAAAGTGCGCTAAAAAACCATTGGGTAACATATCTGCAAACAACATTTTTGGCAGGGGCCAGGGCTTAGGGCTGGAGGAGTGTAGGTCTCTCTGAGAGCTTCCGGCAATTTGCGCAAAACAAGCGTTAGGGGAATGGGGTACTGTAATGATTCTGATTTCAATTCGAGCTTACCAGAGTGCGACAAAGTAAAAAGGCCCTACTGTAATGTCTTAGGACTCGTAGGGATAAGTCAAAAGAACAAATATTTGTAGAGAACCTGGAATAGAACGGATCAAGATGGTGTGGTGAATTGTGAAAACGTTAGTTTTTTTCAGAAAGTAGCGCAAGCCCATTCGGTCTTCTCAGCCCCGTGGTACTTGCTGGCAGATTGCTGGTTCGTTTTTGGAAAGACGAGGAGATAAACTGGAGCGCCGAAAGGTGCCAGTGTGCATGGCAATTGGCACACGTTCCTACCCCGACTTGAAATAGTGTCTGCTCTGAAAATACCCC
>JASANF010004603.1:0-15727 GCA_030248245.1 Trissonchulus sp. WLG1_4 | reverse complement strand
GAGCAATACGTTTGTCCCTGTACTTCGTTCAGTTACGTATTGCTACCTAAAGTTAACGGACCATCCTTCTGCATGAGCGAAAACTGAACTACTTTTGTGCTGATTGTGATCGGGTTTTTCACTGGCAAATGTTGACACAGACAAAGCTTCGTTACGTACAGGTTCTACAAGCTAAAAGTTTAACTAAACGTTGGCTTATAAATAATAGGGAACTTGCGCTGTCTAGAAGAACCCGTGCCATAACCGGATTTGATTCTGCTGTCTTGTGGACAGGTACCAGCGCTGTTTGGAGTAACACGCGCTGGCCAGGTACTAACAAAGTAGTTGAGTTGACATTGATCGACGCTGTTTGGCCAACGTTACTGGGCTGCACCGGATTACTCTGTCTTGTGCTATTGCCCTGCGAAAATTGCTTCAAACACATAGCTCTATTGTGACCTGATCTTTTGCAGTGATAACATGTCTTTTTTATTTGACAAACTTTAGCAGTATGGCCAACTCGCAGACACAGAAAACACTTTGAGTGCCGTGCAAGTTGCTGACGTCTACTGCTAATATCTGGGTACTGTTTACAATTATCATTGAAATGATTACTTCCACAGAACGCACAAGGGTTAGCTGGGGTCAGTGCACCCCCTTTTCCTTGTGGGAAAGTGGAAGCCGATGATCGGCGTTTGTTCTGTCGCGTATCAGCTAATAGCATTTGAGCTGATGAGCGAACCATAGAAGACTGTGACACTGTATCATTTGACATACCGTTTGTGTGCCGCACGATACTTTCTTGAGCTGTGACGTACCGTTGAATTGCAGTTCGCAGGCTGCCCACGGTCCAGTACTCTCGCTCGGCCTTGTAGTCTTGAATTTTAGCGACAACGCAACTGGGAAACTTGGAAATCAGTAAGTCTACTAGAGCCTCCTGTAGATTCACGTTTGCACCAAGAGACTCCAACTGCCGTAAAATTTTCTCTGCAATTTCTTGTGTCATCTTTATCTCCCCGAAACTTTCATAAGCGGCCGGCAAATGGCGAAGTTTGGCGTAAAGAGCCTCTTTGATAGCGTCGTCATTGCCGTACTTGTCTTTCAGCAATCTGACCGCGACTGGATAGTTCTCGTTCGTCACCAAAATCCCATCAATCGCCGCTGCTGCCTCCCCTTTGAGTACGCCTTTTAAATAGTTAAATTTGCAGACATTAGGCAATTTTTAATTGTCAACTGACGACTCATAAACGTCCCAGAATTCTTTCCATTGGAGAATGTCCTCTGTAAAGTGAGGCAGTTCGATTTGTGGAAGCCGCACTCGTACACGCTGTTCGTCATGGTTGTTAGTGTTCTGTCCAATAACAGTGTCAGCTACATGCCGCAGGGCCTGAATTGCGTCGCGAATGTCCTGTCTGGCCTCTGTTGCGGCACCGTTCAAACCGTCCACAGTGTTTATCTCACCGGTATGTCGTCCTGCATCCTCTTTTGCGCCAAGCAGTGCTCCTAGCTGGGCTCTGGCCTGAACTAATCTTTCTTCCAGGTCCGAAGATTCTGCAACATCCGTTCCAGCTTCATCATCATCTTCGGTAAGTTCCAGGATCTGTTGATTTAAATGTTCCAAGCTTGTGAGTGAGTAATCAATTCGTTCGATAAGCGTACGTATGGCTATCTTGTCTGCTTCTAATCCTTGGTCCAAAATGGCTTGTACTTCTTGAATCTTGTTCCTGGCTTGAATCCGAGATCCATTCCGTCTTTGTTTCAAAGCCCTCAACTGTCTGGCCATAATGAGGTCTTTGTCGCAGCGCCACTGTTCTGACGGAACAGATCAGGAAAGCACAACTGTATATGTATACTGACTTTACTATTACAGTATGAAGTGACAATGGTTTTTTTTTTTTTGTTTTGGATTTGTTGCCGTTGGATAGGAAATTCTTTATTCTTAATTTTTAGAATTATTTATTTTTTGTATTTTAAATAAGCAGTTTGATTCAA
Organism: Trissonchulus sp. WLG1_4; assembly: GCA_030248245.1. Classification (NCBI taxonomy): domain Eukaryota; kingdom Metazoa; phylum Nematoda; class Enoplea; order Enoplida; family Ironidae; genus Trissonchulus; species Trissonchulus sp. WLG1_4. Next base: position 13,756 of record JASANF010004603.1, on the reverse strand, counting down.
TCGCGCTCGTGAGTTCACGACATGGGGGTCAAATTTTCGAAATTGAGATTTTGATGTCTCTAGGGGTAATTTGGTCCCCTGAACACGAATCCGAGGTCTATTTTTGCCTAGGAACCCCATGGACCCCCCTACGACCCCCTCAGGTTACCCCCCATAGGGGGCCTCAGGAGTCAAATTTTCGAAATTTAGATTTTGATGTTTATAGGGGTAATTTGCCCCCCTAAACACGAATCTGTGGTTAGTTTTTTGCCTAGGACCCTCGTGGACCCCGCCAAGCCCCCCCCCCTATGGTACCATGCCCCAGAGGGCCAAAAGGGTCAATTTTTCGAAATTGAGATTTTGATGTCACTAGGGGTAATTTGGGCCCCTGAACACGAATTCGAAGTCCGTTTTCGTCTAGGACCCCCTGACTGAACCCTCCTACAGCCCCCTCAGGGTACCCCCCATAGGGGGTCTTAAGGGGGTCAAAATGGGGCAAATTTTCGAAATTGAGATTTTGAAGTCGATAGGGGGTGTCAGTTGATATTGTTTGGTCCGCGTGGTGTGCACTGGTCCACTTTGGTAGCCCTAGCAAAGTGCCAGAAAGGTCAATTTGACAAAATTTTAAAATATTTTCAATTTTTTTGAATAACTGAAAAAGGTTAGTTTGAGTTGCCGAACACGAATTTAACGTCACGTTGACCAAAATTAATGTGTTAACCCAAAATAATGACAAATACGAACAGGCCAATTGTGTACTGTTAGTGGCATTGTAGAAATAAGTATGTAGTGCAGCATACACATGCGCGACTATCACTTTTCAGAATTTATTATTTTCATACAAATATACAATTCAAGTGTCAGCTTCCTGTCGTCAAGTAAAATGGCTGCAGCGGAAAAAGAAATAGGATTATTATAAAAATGCCCTTTCACCAAGGGCAGCAGTGTCAGTAGAATAGGAAAGTTGGCTGATCTTATAGCGGAAAAATGCTAATAAGCTTGTCAAACACCCGGGACAAGTTTTGCAGCCGAATAGGGAAACTCAGCTTGCTAAATGAAGCGGACAAGAGTTGCGTCAGAATAGCAGTCGCCCGACACGTTAGTGCTTTCTGCACCCTATTCGCGCGAATTAATCAGCCATTATCATCATCTGCACTGTTGCCGGAAAAGTGTCATGTACTTCATTGGTTCTTGATGTTATTTACTAGGCAAGCTACATATATATGTCCTGAAAATCATTTTTCATCCATAATATATATATATATATATATATTTATGTATTTATATATATATATATATATATATATATATATATAATATAATATATATATTATATAATTCAATATGTGTGCCGCCATTCATTTTTATTGTTATATGTAAATGTAGTTCAAGCTTATATCAATTCTACAGTTATTTGTATTAACTAGAGTTATATGGTTGTATTGTAACATTTTATGATTCGTATTGAATATTAGTAGTTAATGTCTATATAATAATAAAAAAACAATGTTAAGTTGGAATACGCCATTACTCATTTGTAATTTTCGAGAAAGATGTCTATATACAAAACAAAAATAGATTGCGCGTAGAGAAATTTAAATGAAATATATACCTGTATGTATCTGTAGAGTATTAATACTTTATAATGTATACACCTGACCCTAAGTCCTGAGTGCTAGTAAGCGTGAAAAATGTTTTTCCTAATTATTCGCGCGAATAGGGTGCAGAAAGCACTAACGTGTCGGGCGACTGCTATTCTGACGCAACTCTTGTCCGCTTCATTTAGCAAGCTGAGTTTCCCTATTCGGCTGCAAAACTTGTCCCGGGTGTTTGACAAGCTTATTAGCATTTTTCCGCTATAAGATCAGCCAACTTTCCTATTCTACTGACACTGCTGCCCTTGGTGAAAGGGCATTTTTATAATAATATGTGCAAGGAGGTAGCCCTGAGCGCAAAAAGAAAAAGAACAAAAGGGATTTTCTACACACGCGGCTCAGGAACCCCCACGCAGATGCACTAAGAAGAAATCGAAAAAGTTCCGAAAAAACTGGTGTGCGTGGAATTTGGGGCTAGCGGAGGATATTCTGATAGTTTATGATGCAGTAGGTCGCCCGGCCGGTCGTAGAGTCTCTAAGCAAAAGAAGCTAAAGAAAAAAAAGTACTAAATAGAAAAGAAGGCAGTATGCGGGAAGCGAAGGGGGGGCCCCCCAAAGAAGATAAAAAAAATTTTTTTTATCCAAAAAAAAAAAGGTCCATTGCGACTCCTCATACCACCGTCCGAAAGAGCAGAAATTATAAAAAAATATCACGACCAGCCAACTGCAGGACACTTGGGCTTTAAGCGAACTTACCATCGTTTGCGCCGTACAGTTTATTGGCCTGGAATGTTTGAAAGTGTGCGACAATATTGCCAAAAGTGCGAAAATTGTGCCAAAAATACAACACGAGGATCCATAAAGCCACCAATCATTCCTATCGAGAGCCAGTTACCATTTGAACTAGTTGCAATTGATATTTTTGGAGAACTGCCCATATCAAACAATAATAACCGCTATATTTTAGTGATAATGGACCATTTTACCAAATTTGTACAACTGTTTAGTCTACCTGATCAAACAGCCAGAACAGTGGCTGAAAAACTTTTAAGCTTCGTAACAACATTTGGTCTACCTCAAAATTTTCTGTCTGACCGCGGTTCAAATTTCACCTCCGCGACAATTACGGAACTTTTTCGCCAACTGGGTATCAGCAAGAAAGTCACCAGTCCGTACCATCCGGAGGGAAATGGTGTGGTTGAGCGTTTCAATCAAACTCTAGCCAAAATTATTCGTCACTACGTAAACAAAAATCAAAAAGACTGGGACCAGTATCTCCATTTTGTACAGTACGCCTACAATAGCTCAAGACACGACAGTACAGGAGCTACACCCCAAGAAGTCCTTTTTCAATGTGAAATGCGCTTACCAAGTGATACAACATTATCGCAAATTGATGAAAATTCTAATCTTCGTCGATTACAACAAATTCGCAAAATGGTCAAACTGAGGCTGAATAATTCCAGAACTAAAATGGCTCAAGTATATCGACCACCAAATCTGCTGCGAGAAGGAGACTATGTCTTGATGAAAAACTTGACCAGAAAAGTCGGCAGAAGCAGCAAGCTGGAGGCCCAGTGGTTAGGGCCATATGTCATTGCATTGGATAAAGGTAATAATAGCTATAAGCTACGCAATATTAAATCTGGCGAAGTTAGAGATGCTCACGCAAAAAACTGGTGCCGTGACGGCACCAAAATGTAGCGACTACAGATTACTACAACTGATGTACTCCGAACTGGTTACAGTATCATATCACAGTAAATGCCACAACTGTCGTGTCATTACAATATTATTAATGAAACCCCGTTTTCCAGCTAGGCAATGGCCGCTGGTTCATTTCGAAACTCGAGGAACCCGTAACTATTACTTGTGGGAATCAAACCCGACGCACAGAACTGTGCTCCCAGTGTATAGTGAGTATTCCCTGTGGCTGCAGCCTCAAGCAGAATAGCATTATCCTACGTTCACCCGCACGCACCTGTCTCAAAGGAGAATTACAAAATATTACGAAACTACAGGCTCCGAATTTATTTACTACGCGTGTAGAAGGAATTACAGCCAACCAACACCTGTACGCTCAACTACCGAATTTTGACAGTAGGAACTGGACACAGAACGTGCCTTTAGACATTTTAAAATCTCTTAGTGACAACGATGTCACTGGACACAGAACGTGCCTTTAGACATTTTAAAATCTCTTAGTGACAACGATGTCAGCGTAAACTTCAGTAAGTTAATAAGCAATTTGGATTTGAAGAAAGGAAAATTTTATACCGTAGATGCGTACATTTCAAAAAGAGCTGAAATTGCAATGAACAAGATACATAATAAATAGGGATCAAGCTCTTCCTGGTGGTGGTACGGATTACTAATAGGAGAAGCTATTCTGTTCGTACTGCTTACACTGCAGTTCATTAGTGATAAATTACAGACATGGCCTAGATTGATACCTAGACGAATTAAGCAAACGGGTTTCAAACCAGATTCGAATTATGTGTTGGCGGCTGAGCCAGCTATAGAAGAACAAGCTGAACCTAAACTGGTGTTCGAGACGCATAAAGCTCTCACTGGAAACTGGCAAAGTAGAGAGCATAGTTAACTAAGTGTCTGTACAAATTACAAAATAAATTTAAAAAAATCTAGTAGTAGTCTTAGTGATAGAGCACTGTATGTGCTGAACTGAACGTACCTTATATATTTACACTAGATTATATATATTTAAGCAAAGGTCTGTACAGCGATGCTAAAACAGAAAAAACCCTCTTAGTTCTGAAGTTATGAAATGAAGTTATATGACTTATGACTAAGCAAAAAAAAACAGATCAAGTTATATATATGTTATTATCAGATTATGCTCTAATATTATATTCCATCCATATTATTATTATGTATTGCTATGCTATATATATCAGTAAGAAGGCTGCGAAAATCCACAATTTTTTTCTCAAGTTTTTTCCGCCTTCGAAACAAATATAGTAAACCAATCTACCGCAGTAACTTAAATTCAAACTCAAATAAAAGAAATGCCTACCAGTGGCTAAATAGAAAAATAAATTAGTGTGTGAGCAGGTTAATATTCGCCTGCGAGTTGGCCAAGGCAATGGCCACGGCCTGGTCAACGAGATGCATGAGCGGAAAAACATGGAACTGCAATAGGAACTCCTTAACCTCCGGGTCCGTTTCAGCCAAGTATGCGGGGATAAAAAAATTGAAGAGCAAACTGCTCAGGTGCTCAACAAGGACAAGAACGCTCGGCATACTGACTTGACTGCAACAAAATTTTGACGAATTTGCATAAAATTGTTCTCAGATTTTTTTAAATGCGAAGAAAGGAAATTGAAATTTTTGTTGATGCATTAAGTGTATCCTATAGATATGAAGAACTGACAAAAGAGAACAATCTATTGGGCTTTAGCCCAACAGAGAATCCAAATAGGGTGTAACCCAAATGGGTGATTGTCTTTTTTTGGACACCGGAATAGCTGGAATGAAATTAAAATGAAAAAATTGTACATGACTTAGTATACACCACTGGACGGACTACACTTCAACAAGGTAAACCCAAATGAAGCTAGAACAGCAGGCAAATTGATAAATGTGTTAATAGCTAACTAGATATTAGTAAAAAGGAAGGTAAAGAAAAAGCTGACTATTAAAAATTTCTTTTATTCGGTTTTCCGTTGCGGAGAATCGGGGGGAGAAGGGTGAAGCCTGGGAGCGCAGTGGGGGAGATGAAAAACTATCTGCGGGTGTTCGGAAGCAACATTTAGAACCGCGATCTGCGCCTCTATGAGCTCCTTGACTAAGTCATAGTAGACAAAGTCAAAAACCTCCGGATCCTCCTCCTCCGAACAAAACTCTTGCAAAACAGAAATGAGGCGCTGTATACGCCTTGCCAAGTAGCCAGCCTGTGGCATCACTATAACCAAAAAAGGAAAATTTTTTTGTCAAATTTTTTTTATTGAAACTAGGATGTTCTTTTTAGAAAAAAAAGAATGGATCACGACCCCGAAGTGGCCTTGCTACAAAGAAGTGGCGCCGAGCTAAAGTGGTTGCCAGGCAGTGTCGACTTCGACGTGCTCAAATTTTAAAACGCCTGCACTCACGACGACCGAAGAAAGGACAACGGGCGGTCGTGAAACGAATATCGAGTCAAGCACACTGCTCCCGTAGTAAAATCGGAAACAAAGTGCAACCGGTGCTCAGCACCGACACCTCAGACTCTAGCTGCCAAAGTTCAGACTCATCTGGGGACTCCTCAGATTCAGAAAGTTCAAACACACTCAACTTATCAGGTCGAAAAAGTGCGACCGAAAGGTTTCCGAAACCACAGCCTTGACAACCACTGTTGCCCGACCCCACTCAGGCCCGCAGTAGTGATAAATACCATGAAAAAGTGCAAACTAAGAACCAAGGGTCCTTTCTGAAAAACCCCCCCAAAGTTGCCTAAAGACTTGCAAGCGATAGTTCAAAGAGACATAACTATAGCAAAATGATTCACGATCAAATTTCGGCGGCATCCCAGTTTGGTGATGCAAGTCTACCAAGCATAAATCATGCATTCAATTTTATTGAAGAGTGCACTGCAGCCTATGCACTTATTTGTGAAAACGTAGAAGACGCTGACTTGGTTAAGGAAAATATGGCGGACTACCTTAAAAAGTTAATCATGAAAGTGCACTACGAAACTTTGAAAGTGTTTGAAATGTGATCAGCAATAAGAATCACTCTAAATCAGACTCTAGTGTGTACAGAAGATAAAAACAAAATATTTATTTGTTGTAGAAAAAGAGGAAAAAAGAATGCCGATGTCATCAGCAGCCAGCCAGTTCTTATTCAACGAATGCTGCTCGGCGATAGCCCCCTATTCAAAACATACGGCCGTCAGGCGGACGCAACTAGAGAGAGCCTGGCCGACTTCGTCAAATTCATGGACGAGCTAGAATTCAACGAGGCGGGCGACGCCATATGCGGCTACCGCCCACACCTCCTCACCGAGGCCCACCCCATTGCGATTCTTGGCACGTCCATAAGTGTCCCCGACAACGCCCTAAAAGCTTTTCCAAAGGCTAAGACCCCCGAGGATTGGATTAATATTTTCAATTCGGTTACCCCCCTGTTCTACACGGACCATTTTTCGGGCTTTGCCGCCTGAGAGGTCTCCCCATCTACCAGGCTCTGTACGCCGAAAATCCCTCCAGCCTAGTCCTAACGGTCCTGTTCTACGCCAGCTGGCAAGAGCACAGCGACGAGGAGCGCCTCAGCAAGATGGCGCACCTAGTGGCGGCGACGGTGGGCATAGAAGAGCCCCTAGAGCGACCACCCAACGGCCTTATCTCACTCGACGAAGGACTACGCCGAGAAATCGAGCAGGACCAGCGGTTGCGGCGCTTCAACTCGGAGAAACGGCGCAACTGCATTTGAGCCGAAGAATAAGAATGCTGACTGTGACTCAGGTGAAAAAAAATAAAGCTAGACTGAATGACGTGTATTTACTATTTAGCTTATTTATCTATATCTTATGCTTCATGTAGTGCTTATTTAGTTGGGTATGTTAATCGTTATTCGATTTTTTTAATGTATTGCTTTAATTATGCTATATGGACAGTTGTTTGTTTGATCGTATCCACGGCTATTGTTGATAGGTGAAAAAAACCACAAAGCAAAACAGAATAGAGGCAGAAAATTCAGGAATGCTATCCCTCTAACTTACAATCCAGTTCGGTCCCAGTAACGCTGATAAATGGTCAAACGCAATAAAGCTAATTTATCCGAGCATGCTACCAAAGACAGACCCCAACAGAAAGGCTATGTTAAAAACCGACCTTTTCGTCACAGTAGCTTGCAACGGCTATCTAGTGAGTTGAAAAAAATTTGAAAAGTTCACCCTGGCCACAACACATATTTTGTATGACAATATAGTATTAGGCTGAAGTTAGCGGCTGAGACCAGAAAAACTGAATGTATATACATATATCATAATACCCTAGCAATAGCAGTACCCACATACACGTATACACATATCATATACAAGATGTCTTTTAACTGCCTAAAGTTGCAGCAAGAAAATATGCACGAAAGAGTAAGCATTACTATAGCTCCGAAACTTATTGCTCATGCTAAGTCGGCCGAACTATTGCTCTTGACGCAAAACGGCCCCTTGACATTTCAAAGTCAAAAATCTGTATACACCTTCAGAAAAAAACACATTGGTCACTAGTGTTCCGCAGCACAATCGCGATAAATTTGGCCTAAAAATCAAAAATTTTCCCAAATTTTTTTCTGGGGGCTGCCGCCCCCAGACCCCTGCGACTATGTGGCTTACTATTCCTCGTTATTGTCTTTCATCAACGCCTATGCATGTATACACAACTACATTATGCTGCATGTGCATGTCTGATACACCGTCTGATATATATGACACTCCCATCTTTTGTTTTAAATTTTTTCGGAAAAATTTTTTATACGCCTCCAGTTGACCAAATTCGGTCTAAAAATTGGAAAAAGCGCCAATTTTTTTTCTGGGGGCTGCCGCCCCCAGACCCCTGCAGCCTTGTGTCCTTTGGTTTTTATGGTCTGGCCGGAACAACTTTCTGATACGCCTCCAATTGACAGAATTTGGCCAAGAAATCGAAAAATTTCCCTATTTTTTCTGGGGGCTGCCGCCCCCAGACCCCTGCAGCCTTGTGGTTTAATAATCTTGCGGTTGTAAGGCGTTTTACGAGTGTTAAAATTGCTAAAAAGTGCACTTTAACCCATTACAAAAAATCGAAAAGTCATTCCCCCCCCCGAAATTTTTTTCTGGGTACGCCACTGCGCCGGCCCATCTACAAAAGTTACCACAGTAGGGACCATCGTAACAATCAGTAATTCCGTAAGTATCTATCCACACATCACAAAAATTCAATCTAACTCTTAGGCTTCCTTACAGACACGACAGTGATGACAAAGGTGACACAAAAAGACAAAGCGCTCAAGCAACTTACGACCCCCCCCCCTTTTCGCCTTTCATTCTATCTGCGAAGTTTTGTCACGAGTTGGTACCTTGTGTTTATATGTTGTTGTTTAAAATCATCATTAAAATAAAATTGACATGTTTATAATCCCCAGGCATGTCCCCCATTTTTTTAATAACTAGTTATTTTACTGAGAAAATAACTGAAAAGCAAACGCGCCGAAAATTTAAGATATTTTCTTGTAATGAAAGTTCTCTAAAAATGTCCACAGGTGAAATTTCGAAAAAGTGAGAGACATCTTGGGGATTACTGTGACAAAAATTTATGCTCCAGCATCATTTGCAACTTGAGTTCTGTGGGCGCGAAGTTTACATACAAATCATAAAAACCTCGAAAACGCAACTACTACCTTAAGTGCAATCAAGACACACACCAGGCAAGTATTTTTGTAAAGTTTGATGAGTCTCGGACTATTTTACCAAATTTTATGACAGCTTTAAAATTGAATTTTTGAAAAATTTGACTAATTTTTGAAATGACGTAGCTCCATGGTGCCTCAACCAAATTTAACAATCTATAGCTTAAATTAAAGACAATTATGTTGCCGAGGCACCATTTTTGTCGAATTTTAGTTACTGGTGACTTACTGATTTTAGTTATTTCAATTTTTATCAAAAGTGACGTTTTAAAAACGCCTATAATATTGAGGCAAATTATGATAATTACAATTCAAAAAAACTCGGTGCCTAAATATACATCTGTTCTAACAGTGTGCAAAGTTTGGATCGGCTTTTGCAACTGACAGTAATCTTGAAAAAATGAACCCTATAGCCCAATATAAGAAACCTGAAATTTGCCTACACATGACATATATACGTATTTCCCTAAAAATAGAGCTATTTTTTAGTACTAAAATCCGTTGAGAAAATTTACAGAAGCCAAAAAGTAGCTAACGAAAAATTGGTTTGAAAAATAATGTATTTTTGTCAATGTTGCTCAACGTATTTTGGAATTTTTTTTAGACCTACACATACGACTTTTTAAAATGTTGCAGCTAGCAACTTCGTTGCAGCTAGCACTTTTTGGTATATCGATTTAAAGATTTTTTTCCACTGAAAAATTAGTTGAAATTTCAAGTTGAACAAAATTTGACGGTATGTACATCAAATGAAAGCTTGTTTAATTCTAAACAACTTTCCTTCCTGAGTTACCTCACGAAAACTTGAATGAAAATTTTATCGCCCAAAGTCGGTTATTCAGAGCACCACCTTAAGTACCTTATAAGTTTACCCTTGGTTAACCTGAGACAGCGTATTTATTAGTTAGTAATTACTTTGCTACCTCCTATTCTTGTAGCAAGAAATAATTGCAATAAGTATACAGCTTAATGTACAGAATACCTATCCGGTTGCAATGTAGCGGGAGGGCCTAGTGCCGTACCTATGATGTAGACACAACAACAAAAGCGTGTAGCTAGCAGCCTTTTAATTAATGCTTCAGTGGCTAGTGACTCGCAACACTACGACACTCGACTATTTCGCGACTTGTCCTTCTTCTGACAGTCCCTCTCTACTCTAACTAGACTCAACTACGACACTACACCTTCACTACAGCTCTCGGACCGTGAGCTACCGAACACTTCCATGGGTGACCGTTCAACCGTCGTATTGAACCGTGTCACCGAGTCTTGCCGTTTTACCGTTGTTTGTTTGTTTGTTTGTTTGTTACCGTAATAACCGTTCTAACCATGCTGGCATATTTTTAGGCAAAATTTTATGGGGGGGCGCAGCCCCCCCCCCCCCCCCATGGATGGGGGGGCGTCGACCAAAATGGGGGGGCGCCCAAATTCACGATAAAACACTATTTTTACACGAAAAATTGGTTATTATAATACGTTAAATGTTACGTTTTCATACGTTATTAGAGCTACATTATTACTAAATTTAGCAAAAAAGGACCCAAAAACCCGTCGAATACGACATATTTACAGCTAAAAAGTCGCTAAAACGTCATTCCGGAAAAAAATTTGGGCTATGGGGGGGCACCTCATCTGAAATGGGGGGGCGCGACCAAAATGGGGGGCTCCGGACTAAATGGGTGGGAGGGGCGTCCCCCCAGCCCCCCCCCACTAAAAATATGCCAGCCATTGAGCCATGTCTCCGCAGAGATATTTCAAAACCGCTTAACGCCGTGGAAACTGGCAGTGAACTGCTAGAATTCTTTAAGTGCAGCTGCTTATATAGCTTCGCTAAGTCACGTGATGCACGCAGCCAGCAGCAACAGGCTGTAAAATCTTTAAACTACAGCAAGTCCTAAACCAGGTAGCTGCTTGAATTAACGAATGTAAGGAAGCCTTAAATGGCGAAATAAAACGGATAGTTTTCGCCGCAGCAAAGAACTAGTGTAGAGTTGTCTAATTACCTGTTTAATTAACTGGCTAATTAATTACCTAATTAGTACTTAATTAGATCAAGAGTGAGCGTGTAACTCCGTTACAGTAACATAGTGGGGTATGCCGCAACTCCCTATAGCCAGGATGTGTTCCGTCAAGGGGTTTCTTATGCTGGCATATTTTTAGTGGGGGGGGGGGCCCGGGGGGGCGGCCCCCCCCCCCCCCCTTGGTCCGGCCCCCCCCCCATTTTCGTCGCCCCCCCCCCCCATTGTGAGCCCCCCCCATTTCAGATGGGGTGCCCCCCCCCCCATAGCCCAAAATTTTTTCCGAAAGGACGTTTTAGCGAATTTTTAGCTGTAGCAATGTCGTGTTCGTCGGGTTTTTGAGTCCTTTTTGGCTAAATTTAGTATTAGCGTAGCTATAATAACCTATGAAAACGTAACATTTAGCGTATAATAACCATTTTTTCTTATAAAAATAGTGTTTTATCGTGAAATTGGTGCGCCCCCCCCATTTTGGTCGACGCCCCCCCCATCCATGGGGGGGGGGCTGCCCCCCCCATCGCGCCCCCCCCCCCATAAAATTTTGCCTAAAAATATGCCAGATTATGTCTACACCTTGTTTCGTCTATCCAAAATCATACCTGTAATTCATCAATTTAAAGCAGCGTAATTTCGGCTTTGGTATTGCCTAAATGGACACTCTTACCAAAAACCTTCCATTCAATTGCTTGAGAGCCCCCTCATATATAATTTTTTTGATCCCGTTCCATGTATTCCTTCCACCAACGTTGGGTAAACACTCTGCAAGGGCGAGCCACGAAAGAATGCTACCAAACGTTTTGTCACAAATGTTTTTATCGTTCTGATGCATTTTAATAATAATTTAGTAAAAAACGAATATTCAGATAATGGGTATATACCAGATGTTTGGGACAATGAGTTGTAGGGATGGAAGTCTCGGTCTCGGTCTCGGTCAAAACCCGAGACTAGCCCAGTCACGGTCTCGGTCTCGGTAGTCGAAAAGTCTCGGTTTGTACCCGGTCTCGGTTTTTCAAATCTGTGAAAAATTTTCCTGTGGTCCCCCCTTTGGTATATATTTTTGAGAGGCAATTTTTTTCGGAAGTTTTTATTTCACAAAGATTTCACACCAAACAGTGAGATTCTGTCAATTTTTTCCGAAAACAACTTTACCGTGGTTGTTTAGTTTTTCAGTAAACACAGTACACACGGTTTAACACGGGGGGTGGTATGGGACGGTTCGGGACCCCTCCAAATTTTTGATTTTGGTACGAGGGCAAGCAAATTAGAGCTACGGTACAAGGGCATGCAAACTTTCTGTAAAATTTGCTCTGAAATATGAGCCTTTTTATCAAATTTATGCAATTTTTACTTAAAGTTTTGCCAAAATTTTGGAAAATGCCTAGTTTTTACGCCAAAACAAGGTATTTTGGGCACATTTTTTAGCAAAGCGTTTTTTTACTCCAAAAAAAGTCATTTTTGTCTGACTTGGTACAAGGACAGTTAAAATGTCGGTATAGGAAACCCCCAGATTACCCTCCGTGTTAATGTATGGCAGTACACACACAAAAATGTATGTTTATGATTCGGTTTTTATTTCATGTTATCTTTCAAATCTGTCTGTGTGATTATTATATTTTATTCTTTAGTATTAGTGTTTGGCTGGTCAACTTTTTTATGCCAATTGGTGGCTTCGCATACTTAACTGTAATTTCCGATTAGTATGAGTTTGTGTGACACATGTAGTTTGGACGTTTGGTAGATGAGAAAGGAAGACTACTCCCAAGTTCCCAACTAAAATTTAGTCCCAGGGGATTTAGGGGGCCCACTCACAGGGGTGTCACGCCGGAGACAAAGAATGAAAGGGCGTTACGGCGTGCATGTCTAACTTTTGAGCCAAAAACCCTTTCTATCTTGGGTGTATTTTAGCAGAACATTGGCAATTCCAATACAATCGGAGTTATTTTTAACTAAATTCGGCCAAACAGTGTCAAAAATTGCTATTTTCTGGCGGGAACATGGATAAATTGCGTCTGCTTTGGGACAGACGTCAAAATTTCACAGTATTTACGAAAACATGGTCCCACACTCACACAAAAGGAGAAAAGAACCAGGAATGTAACCAAAATGGCCGCGATGTAGCTGTTAGTTATATATACATAAGGTGTCTGACCATGGTCTTGTAATTTTACCTGAAAACTTGTAAAAAGTCAACAAATCAATAGGTAAAAAAAGGGCAAAAAATGATTCAGTCTCGGTTTTGGCGGTCTCGGAATTTTTTCTCGGTCTGGGTAGTCTCGGTTTCGTGGTCTCGGTCTCGGAAAAAAAACGAGACTTCCATCCCTAATGAGTTGCCATTGCTTCGTAAATAGTCGTCGTCGATAAGAATATTAATTGCGCCAAATCTAAGTAATCCTGCGTCATGTATTACACAATAATCCCGTATGTGAATGTAATATGTATACGAACGAAGGAAGTGTGTAACCATATCATGTAATATGTATACGAACGAAGGAAGTGTGTAACCATATCAGAGTCAGCTTTTTTTTGAGTAGCAACTGGTTGAAACAGAACGCAGTAAATACACAGTACACTGATATCAGGGTTGGCGCGATAGCGCCAAACCCTAGAATAGGACCCACACACCATATTGCGAGATTTAAAAATGAATTTTTTTAATAACTAAAAATTTATGCAATCAAATCTGTTTTAATTTGGTGTGTGTACTTGCCTGGGGGACGGCTACATGCTGGCCAAATTTCAGGCAAATCGGTTGGGTATTACCCGAGATATGAAAAATCGTCTCCCGCA